>VRLP01004350.1:20000-50164 GCA_009660295.1 Lophius piscatorius | reverse complement strand
TATCTATCTATCTATCTATCTATCTATCTATCTATCTATCTATCTATCTATCTATCTATCTATCTATCTATCATATATCTATCTATCTATCTATCTATCTATCATATATCTATCTATCTATCTATCTATCTATCTATCTATCTATCTATCTATCTATCTATCTATCTATCTATCTATCTATCTATCTATCTATCTATCTATCATATATCTATCTATCTATCTATCATATATCTATCTATCTATCTATCTATCATATGTCTATCTATCTATCTATCTCTCTCTATCTCTCTCTCTCTCTCTCTCTCTTTCTCATTCTCTCTCTCTCTCTCTCTCTCTCTCTCTCTCTCTCTCTCTCCTTCTTTCTTCTTAATCACTCCTAATCCTGCCTTTCTGAGCGGTGATTAAAGTATTAAACCATAATTAAAATTATAATGAGTTTTTCTTTTCTAGTGAGCTGGGATTCGTAGAATCCTACAAATGACAAAGTATCGCTCCATTACTTCATTCCTCTTCAGAACAATCCTCTATTGATACTTAAAAAGTATTTGATTAGGTGGATAGATAGAAGTGACCACAGCCATGCACAGGTCAAACACAGGTCAAAGACAGGTCGTGGGTTTGAATCCAGACTTAGAACCTTCCGTCTTCTCCTCATGTCTCAATCATTCAGAACCCTTCTGGTTATGCAGTTTTTGTCTGGACTGAACCAGGCGGGCGTTACAGCGCCCTAATGGCCCCATTAACTATGAGCCTGTTTGTGGTCATGTGACCCATCCAGGAAGTGGCTCCAGTCGGCTGGGTTAGCCTCCAGGCCCGGAGAGCCCGTTTGGACGAGCAGCTGAATAGGAGCCAATATTCTGCAGACATAAAAATTCTGATTCCGCCTCTAAGTATTGTCATTAACATTCAGCGTTCACCCTCTCACATTTCTGGGGGCTGTTGCATTTAAATAGCGTAGTTATCTCTCCGTCAGTTCTGCGAGGCGGTCGGTCGGCCGTGCGACGTTTAACGCCGGCGCTGACCCATCAGGAGGTTCCGACCCGGGTTTGTTTAATGGAGGAGCCTTAATTACTGCAGGGACAAAGTTAGGCTAAGCCAGCGATCGGGGAAAAATATTCCCACACGACGCCACGTCTGAAATGGGTTTTCATAAAGACGGAGGAAGAGGAGCCGACATGTTTATATAACAGGGTGAAGGTGTGGGTGTTAGAAGGTTCTCCTTCTGGGTCCGGGCTTGAACCGTGTTTGAGTCTCAGATCAATTAGCCATTTGTTAAAACTCTGTCCGTGACCCCGGAGATCAACCCTGTCTCTGAGGAGAGGGAATGCGGGGTCAGAGGTCACGCTGCATGTAAACACGTGTCAAGCGTTTGAAAGGCCGGGTCACATGAAAGTGGTCCGGAAACCCACCCAGCAAACTGCTGCTGTGGAGGAGTTAGAGGACGGAGCAGAGCATCATGGGTAATTACTTTGCCTGTCAACGTGGTGCCATGGTTTCAGGTGGTGCGTGTCAAAGCGTCTGGTCTGTAAGAGTCGACCTTTAGGGAGGCAGCACAGGTACGCGTTACCATGTGACCACAGGAAGTGTCTGTCTGCAGGAAACCGCCGGCCTCTTGGATGTGTTTTCTTATTTAACGAGTGCGTCTAGAATATCTGTGTCCTCCAACTTATTCTACTAAACTATGAGAAATTCTCTCATTCACTCTTTTTCCTTTTGGCCTTTAATGATTTTTATTTATTTATTCTCCTCCATATAAAACTATACCATGTCTAAATATATCTGATACTTTGTGTAATTTAATAGTTTCCCTGTTTTATATTCATTTATGTGGTTGAACCAGAGCCATAATCCTCTTCCTGTGAAGCTTTATTCACTTTATGTATTCCTTCTATTTTATTTTAAGTCTATTACTATTATTTACTTTTATTTTTCCATTTCCATTTTTTTGTATTCCCTTCCTCTCCATTAAAAACAACATCAATCATTTGAATTGTTATAACATTAATGCTGTATTAATCTTTTTTTTTCCATTAAAAAAAAAGAAGAAAATACATTTTGGCTTATCTGGAAAATGATAAAGTTTTTTAAACAATGATTTATATAAGAAGGTATGACTTTGTTGTAGTTGAAAATCTTTTGAAGGATCCTGAACAGATTCTGGATCTGTGAAATCAATCAATCAATCAATCAATCAATCAATCAATCAATCAACCAATCAATCATGCGTGACTCTTATTTTGAAATGTTTATTATTACTGCAGCAGAGGCGTCTGGGCTTTGACCTCATCACTTCCTGCTCATGTGTTCACACACAGAAGCTGGTGAGTGATGATGGGCCTTGTTTAACCAGAGCCTACAGGTATATTCTGGGATGGTGGGAAAGGTGAAAAAGCAGGAAGCACGACAGGAACGTACCTGAGGAATCTCAGACGAGTGACCTTGAAGTTAAAACCCAGAAGAAAGCGAAGAGCTGGTCCCTTGAGGAAGATCATCCTCCAGAGTCACTTTCCCTTTAATTGCTGTTAAAAGTTCTTTATACAACTTTGTTCTTGATTCCTTAACTAAGTGAGTGAAGTCTACATTGATGCTCCGCTCCGAGTCGCTGCAACAAAAAAAAAAATCCTCCAGAGGTTCTGAGAGGAAATGAAATTATAGATATTTTAAAACATCACCTGAAAACTCACTTATTCAATCAGACTTAAATGAAGTGATTTATCACTTAATATTTGTATTTATATCGTTCATTATTTTCATAACTATTTACTTGATTTTATTTTGATGCATCCATTTCATCCATTTTTTATTTCATTTTATTGTCTTTTATCTCTTTTGAAGTTTTATTCGTTTTACTCTCTCCGCATTTTACCATCTTTTTTAATACGATTTTAATTTCTTCTGATTTATCAACTTAATGTTCTGATTTTGTTTTACGCTTTGCTTATTTTCTGAGCGGCATTCGTTTTTCTATTTTTCTGTAAATTACCACGACAAAGAGCTTGGCTGTGATGGATTGCGATAAATGCCTCAGCCGGCATGCGTTGAAAGGCATAATTGTTATTATGAAATTTAAAAAGGTGTTATTATATGGGATTAAACATTCCTAATTCGCACTTTTGATGCTATAGAAATGTATTATTGTATTGCATTAGCATTGACCCAAACTAATGGTTCTGTTGACTGAATATACAATATAAAGAGGAAAACTGAACGAATATTACTTCTGCTGTCTGGTGGGAGTAAAATCCATGGACTCACCTTTATTGTTGGGACCCTCAGAAAGTACGAAAGTCGAGTTCTTTCCATGACAATACAGTCTTTGGATCTTTGTGTTAGATATTAAGTTTGTTTGGTTTGAGCCCCCCTGCTACAGTCGGGTGTAAACTGGAACGCCGCGGGAAGTAATCCCCTTCTAATTAGACATATTTTCTTCACACTGCCCTGAAGGAGGGCGAGGGAGAGAGAGAGAGAGAGAGAGAGAGATGGATAAACTCCATGAGTTGTTGAGCTGTCACCTTTGTCCCGCTGAGCCTTCATCATTAAACTTCTTCATCCAGTTACCATTTACTGCAGCGTCATAAGGAAAATTTAATTTCCCCCCCGCTGGATCTGATGGCGATCGTTTATAACTTGGACTTGGATCTTGGATCTCCTCAAGTCGAATTGAGGAACCCAAAAACTTTCATTTTGGAGATGAAGCCCCCCCGAGTGGCTGAAACATTCAACTGACCTTTCCCAAAATCAGTCCAGTTCTTCCTCGCGCTAACGTCTATGTGGGTGTAAAATTTTAAAACGATCCATGAGATGGTTTTTTAGTTTTTGCCTTGACATGAAGGATCTGTGGCGGCAGCAATGGCAATTCCATAATATCCCAGACTTTAAGATGATGTCATCAACCCAAAAATAAAAAACTAAGCCTTGAAAAATAAAAACAGAAATTCATGAAATTAAAAAAAACTAAAAAACACTTTATCTGTTTTACTCTAATAGTTCATATTTTACTCACTAGGGGGAGTCAATTCTATTCATTCATTTTTGCACATTTGGACTTAAAGTTCTGACGAGATTCTGACAATAATATTTGGCATTAAACTGGATTTTCTTTCACCAAAGTTGCATATAGAGTTAAAATTTAGTCCACATCTAAAAGAAAAAAAACGAAGCTCCAGACAGAATTCAGAAAAGTTTCCCACAATCTTTTACCAGACGTCCTAAAGTTATGCTTCTCATTTATTTATTATTGATTGATCATTTCTACACTTTTGGTAACATTTGAACTTCAGTCAGTTTGTGTGAGTTTGCCCTCACGGACCTCTGACGGAGGTTTTCCTTTTACCACATCAGCATAAATGAAGTTGGCTGCAGCTCCAGGCGTCCGTTGCCTCCGTCACACATTTTCTCCATGATCCAGTGATGTCGGGTGAACTGGGCTCTGGAGGGGCTTTGATCTTATCTGCTGTGATCATACTTGTGATCTGCGTTATGCCTCTCACACCAGCGTGATTAGCGGCGTGTTAAATGTCACATGCCTGTCCGTTCGCTGCTCAATAAAGCTTTAGTGAATCTGAGCAGGGTTTTGTTTGTCTGACTCTGTGTGCGTGTGTGTGTGTGTGTGTGTGTGTGTGCGTGCGACTGAATGAGACTATGGGTCACAGACAGTTTATGAGAATTCTTCCCCCTCGCTTGTTGCAGTGAATAAAGTCTGTTCCCACACTGACATCGGAGATTATGGGAACTTTTTTGTTTGAGCCGACACTTCCCGCTGCTAAGAACTCGATTCTCTTCTTCTGCCCACAGAAAATCCTCTTTACTGCGTTTTCCTACCTGCACCTACCTTATGACAGCTCAGAGTCTCAGCGATGGTTCTGAGAATCTGGAGTTTGAACTGCATTGAAATCCACTTGTAATATATTTGATGGTCGATTTATTCTGATTCATGAAGCTAAATCAAGAGAAAATGATCCACGAAGAAGAACTGGATTGATTTGGAATGATTTTGGGAACAATAAGTTGCTTATTTCTGCTAATAGGCGGAGCTTTATCTCCAAAATCACAGTTTTCAGGCAATAATGTCTCAAACGTTTGACAGATTTTGTTTGAATTTGGTGTATATGAATCTTTTACCACATTTTACTTTAATAGTACATATTTTACTCACTAGGGGGAGCGTTTCTTTAAGAAAATACACTGTTTTTCAGACATAACTTCATGAGTTAAATCAAAACTGTTTGTACAATGCAAGGGATTAGGAGCTTTTGTGTATGTTTGATAAATACTTTGAATGTATCATATTTTATTCACCAGCGGAAGCTTTTTTTTCTTCAAAAAAAACAATTTTTCATCCCAACTTAGTCCAAAATTCCTCCATATGTAACTAGTAAGGTCCTTTTTACTGTAATTATTCATATTTCACACATTAGGGAAAATAAAAAAACATAAAATCTTGACTGATATTTCCTAAACTTATGTCCAAATTGTCTGAAATGAATCTGAACAAGGAGAAATATCTTTTTTTTTATACCATTTCACTATAATAAAAGTTTAATATTTTACTCATTGCAGGAAGCTTTTTCATGAAACACAGTTTCTCGTCCCATCATAAGTCCAATTTTGTCGAAATTTAGTTCAAGGAAATCTGTCTGGTTTTATTCCTGCTCTCAGAAAAACTAGTTAACCGTATTTATCTTCCACCCAGGGGATTGCTTATGCAACCCAGGGGATTGGGGGCTTTTCAAGGACTTACCCTTGCTGTCGGGGACGACAGTATAGGCCTACTTAAAAACTGGAGTGACGTAATTTTTAGACTCTTAGCTGGACAAAAACAAGAAAATTGAAGATTTCACGTTGCTTGCAATATTGTCTGGCATCTCTTGACTGTGTTGCTGAAAACTTTTGACTGAAAACAGTTTCAAGCGTCGCCAAAGGTGTCTGCTACGCCATGCAGGTGTTTCTGAGCCTTCCTCGTGAATGCACAGGTGATCACTCTTTACCTCAGAGCAGGAGTCATCAGTCCTACCGGAACCATTTCTAAAACCATCATCATCCAACTTTCATACATTTTTTTTTTTTTTTCCCCATTCTGTGCAGGAGGGAAGGAAACAGCTACCGTACGACGGAGGTCGACGCCTCAGAAGCGCTGGCGGGTCTGAGCTGCTCTCTCAGGTTGCCGTAGAAACCGCCTGGACTATTTGTTCCAATTTGCTCTGCGGCGCTGAGATCAAAAAGCTCCGGACCCTAAGTGCTCTCTGCGTATTAGCCCCCATGTTCAGTTTGACGCAATTAATCCTCATTTACATCTATATTCTTGATTTACAGTCGCTTCGAAAGTTGCATGGATTTTTTATGGGTTTGGACTGTATATCACCCGGTACTTTGTTGACGGGCCGGGCCGGGCCTAAAAGCATCTTACAGGTCGCCCTTTCTCTTCCAGCCCCCCCCCCACCCCATGAAGTCTGTTTAAATGTCATTCCTGCTCCGCCCTTTCTGCGCCGTTGATAAGTTGGCGGTTTGTTTACGAGAGCACCAGCTCTCCTTTGTGGCTCTGCGGTCCACTTATTAGAAGAAGAAGAAGGAGGAGGAGGAGAGCAGCTCGTCAAAGACTCACCTCACCCTCCCCCTCCTCTCTCTTTCTCTCCCTCTTCCTCCAGAATCAGTTTGAAAAGGAAAGACAGCCCCCCTCAGACCCTCCCCTCACCCCAGTGATGCTTAGCTGGTGAGTACATGTTTTCAATCCACTCTAAGAAATAAAACATCACGTTTACTCCCTTTAATTACGTCAAACGGACCCACAGAACCAGGTGGTGCAGATGGAAAAAAGAAGATTTTTAAACAAATATCTTACTTTTATGCTTTATGCAGTTATTTTAACAAACATATCAAATTTAAGTTATATTTATGATAATTTTATCCCATAATCTTTTACCGTTTCTTTGTTTTAATCGTCAAATTTGAAAATATCAATTAGCTTCAACATAAAAAAATGATTAAATTAAATTAAGTCATTAATCGGCTGTATAATTTTGTTTAATGTACTGAACACACTTATGTTGAATTTACATAACATTTATTTTACATTTACGTAAGATAACTGCTGACAGAAAGGGTTTATCCTCGAAAAGCTCCCAATCCCCTGCGTTGTACAAGCATTCCCCCTGACAATGTGAAGTTATGTCCAAAAAACATTATTTTTCATGAAATAGCTCCCCCTGGTGTAGGAAATATGAACTATTAGATTCAAATATGACATATATATATATATAAGATGGATCTCCTCGAGTCAATTCAAAAGAACCAACTTTGGACCAAATCAGACCAACGGTTAGAACTTATGGTCCGAAAACTGTGATTCTGGAGAGAAAACTCCCCCCGGTGGCAGAAATATGAAATTGATCTTTCCAAAAAATCAATCCAGTTCTTCCTCCTGCATACGGAAAAATCACTCACGCAAACAACGTCCATCTTTCATTTCTCAGAGGGAAATTTCATGCGTTCCTCCGGGAGTATTTTTTTTTTTTATCTGCTTTTCTTCCTCGCATGTTTTTTTTTCTTCTCTTTCTGACAAGCATCAAACTTCTGTCTGAACTTTTGGATCCCTCTAAGACGAGGGATCGCTATCGTTGTTTTTCCTCCCATTCTCATTTCCCCTTGAATGTCGGAAAACTCTGCGGCCTCCGCGGCGAAGGAATGCCTCCTTCTTTGGTGAGAGCCTTTTATTCTGACTGAGTGGAATGATTTGAAAAGCAGCGGCGAGGGTTTGTGGCAGCTGGGGGGAGAAGCAGAGGAGGCTGGGAGACGGGTGGAGGGGCTTTGGTAATGGACAAAACCCTCCCTCCTCCTCCTTCTCCTTCTCCTTCTCCTTCCCACTCCGTCTCTGATGCGAGCGGCTCGCTGCGATGTGACACAAGTACAAAATCACATCACATCCAGCGGAGCCCGCCGGTCACAGCCGGCTCATTTGCATATTTTTTTTTTTTAGCCTTTATTAAACACACAGGAAGGAAACACGGACGAGGGTGGAGGTGATACAATGTGGAGTCAAAGCAGAGAAGTTGCAATGACATGGTCACCATCTCCGACCTGTTGGACGCAGCAACATTTTCTTTAAGCCGATTAAACGGGAAAAAAACATCGGGAGTTTGCGATCAAGTGTTTAATGTGATGATGTAAACATCGTCAATCTGTGACCTCAGCGCGGTAATTAAGTTGTGTTTTTTGTCTGTAGTGAGTCGGCGTGAGAGTAAGAACCTCGTTATGTCGTCTTCCTCCAGGCAGAACTAGAGATTAAGTGAATCAACTGTAAATATGGACGCTGCTCGAAGCTGAGTTTTAATCTGTCGAGCAAAGATGGTTTTATTCACCTCCTGTTGAACGAGTTGAGAAAATAAAGAGTAGCAGCAGATTCAGATTAATATGCATTCTCAGGGTTTGCAAGCATTAAAAAAAACGAAGGAAAATCCCCAAACTCCACTAGCAAATGTTTGAATGTTGTGTTTTTAATAGTTTCATCTCCTGCAGAGCTTCTGTTCTCCATCTGTGATCCATTTCTAACATCTGCAATCAGGAGATTCTTCTCTGGATCAGAGAGTTCTCAAGCTTAGATGGAACATTAATATGGAAAAACCCACAAACTCACTGTGTCCCTGATGGGGTCCCGGTGCCCCTGGTGGTACATTGGGGTACTGCAGGTCATTAGTTAGTTAGTTAGTTAGTGCTCTTTGTAACTAGAGGATTGTGAGGCATCGACAACCTTCCATACTATTCGTCGTTGTTTCCATGACTTGGGTCGAGTTTCACGGGGCCAGGCCCAGTTTAGTTCAACCACCAGGGTCTGGACCTCCCAGGTTAAGGGGGGTTGGGTTACCCCCTGCAGGAGATCACGGAATCCCGGAAGGAAATGTCCTGGAAAATCAATGAGGTATATTCTTGGGTTCGGGACATTTGAGTGAGTGGTGTTCAGTTTGAACACAGGATTAGTCTGAAATATATCAATTAAGCAGAAAAAAAAGTACTATAATAACATAACAGTACTACAATAATTTAATAAAGAATTCCAATAGAATACAAGTCCCATAAGTCTCATTTTATATGAGCTGTTCTTATTCTAAATGCACTTGTTAACAACAGCGGCCTGTGGCGCTACGTAATGTCCTAGAGGCTGTGACTTTGCTACAAAAGCAACGTACAGTATCTTCAATTATTTGCAAAAAATAATAATAATAATAATAATAATACATTTAATTTATAATGCACTCAAAGTGCTAATTTGGGATATTTGCAGATACTGCATTTTGCCTTTGTGCGGCCTCTATTCCACTCCATGTCTCCTCTCTGTGTTTCATATCCCTTTGGACCGGTCCCGGTTCTGGCTTACATCCTCCCTCTGCTTATGACTCTCCTTCTTCCTTCCCACTTGTTCAAATCAACTTGTGGCCTAAATGTCTCCCTCTAATATGTGTCAGTGAGCAGGTCAGCGCCGCTCCTCCTCGGGCCGCTGTGACGAAGCTCATTTGTGTTTGTCTTGGTTCTCACTGCTCCTCTGGGAGGAGATCATCGGGTCCAGTAGTAGTTGGCGCGTTGTCTCCTTCAACCCCTGCTGTTGTTTGCTGATATTTCGTTAAGGCTGACAAAAAGCCGGAAGAAAACAATTTCCTTTCAGGCACATAGGAGAGAGAGAGCGAGAGAGAGAAAGAGAGGGAGAGAGAGAGAAAGAGAGAGAGAGAGGGTCTTGACTGAGGGAGAAAGCGACTCAGGAAAAAAAACAGGGAGACAAGGGACTCATCCCTGGATCGGGATTCTCTTTAAGGCTTTCTGATTGTGGCCCCTAGGGCCGAATTAAGTGAGCGTCATTATCCCTGGCAAATTACCACGCTGCCTTTGTGGTCCAGCCACGGTACATTAGGGCACCTTAAAACGTGTCCAAGCCCGGCCCATTCAGCTGACAAAGAGATGGGGGCCACTGGCAGATCCTTGGCCCCGCTCACAGAGGAGGCATTCACATCCCACTTGGGGGATGGTGATAGTGATGGAGAGGGTCTCCTGAGATGAGTAAAAATCACTCAGGGCCGATGAGACACAGTCTTAAAAGTCACGCCAGCCGATGATGTCATTACTTAGCTCCCTCCAGAGTCTCCGCCATGGAGGTCCTGGAGTCGATGTATGTTCCCTGCAGACCTGCAAAGATGTAAGCATTTACCAAAGATGTATCTCCATTTTTTTATTTATCATCCCAAGTTATATCAGAGAAACAGCGAGAATTAGTCAAAATAACTCAAAGAAAAACAGATAACTGATAAAATACACATTATTTACATTCAAAGTTGATTTAATTCATCAAAAGCAGATAAAGTCATGAAGTTTAAGTGATATAAGTGTCTTTTAAGTGCAATACTTAACAGGCAAAGTGCAATTAATTAGGACAAAAGCCGTCTAATTATGAGTAAAATATTTGAAATTTACACGATCAGACTTTGGACGTTCTTAATCCAGACTCCAAAACGCCTCTGCCAAATGTTTTAAACGTCTCTGTCAGTAAGAGCACGACTATTTAAAGTAGTAATGTAGATCGGATCGGTTCCAAGAGGATCAGATACCGTCGAGGTTCCGACCTTAAAGGAAGAGGGGAGTGTGCCGAAGCTTCAAGTGGATCCTTAAATGAACTGATTAGGGTTCTGAAGGTTCTACGTGTTTGCAGTAACTCACAGGAAGCACCGACAGACAATAAGCCCCAGATCGTCCCGTAGAATTTGTCTTTTAATAAACCTGGATGTCAGAAAGGGTCTTTAAACGCCTCTGGATCCGCCCTCATCTTCAGTTTCCTCAATTATCAAGCATCTAAAGCTCACTGGGAAGTTTTAAGATGTAAAGTAACGAGCAGGCGGACCCTCCAGAGAAGATTGGGTCAGCGCTTCTTAACGTCTCCTGGTGTCATTTCACATGATTGACAGAACCCGGGTGTCTTTCATCCCTCCACCGGTGAAAGGAGATGTTGTCAAAGTTTGAGAATGAGGAGTCTGTGAAGGATTTTGGATTTCAGTCGTTGCACAGTTCTTGCAGCATCTCACATCATCTGTCTGGTGCGTGGATGGCGTCCTTTACACGCTACGGCGGAAGTTCAGGCTTCTTTCCATCAACCGTGGGGGAGCTTACCCGTAATATATAGCGATCAGAGTTCATCCTCTGAAAGTTTCACCAAATGCCCGTAAATCCGGAGAGAACCTTGAGCTTTAACCTAAAAAAAAAAGCCAAGAGAGCTGCTGAAGGCGCCGTAAAACCCGCTGGCACCTTCCTTTTATTTATCATCCAATCAACTGGAAGCTTTAACTTAACGATTGCTGTCATATTTTCCCACGACAGGTGGGAGACTTCATTAGGTGCCGACATTGTTTCCTGCTTTTATGAACCCCATCCCTCCGCGGTAGTAGATGAAGAAAGGCAGGATGCCTTTGTCCAGGAAAAAACCCTGAGCCTGTAAATCCTGCGCTGCTGATCTCTGGATCATTAAACCGGGTCCTTCGGTTCTTTATCACCAGGCCTGGATCCCAGGCCATAATGGAGGCTAACTGGCTAATGATTAGCTGTCCTCAGCAGTTACTCTGGCGCTGACTGCCTCTGCAGGTGCCGCTCCGGCTCAGAGGAGGCTATGGAAACACATAAATCTGCCCTCAAATACTTTCTCTCTTTCTCCGACTGACTTTATGATTGTGTAAAGTGCTGCTGATGTAAGCCGCTGTTGATTTGTACATTTTAGAGCCACTCGTGGCCCTGGCAGGTTGTAAAGCTATTCATGTAGCCGCACCACAATAGAAGACGGAGTGGCTGGTTTCGCTCGCCATAGAGCGGCGGCTGGACCAATCGGCTGATCTCGGAACAGCCTCCGGGTGTATGGAGGAAATATTGGAGCATTTAAAATAATGCGCTGCCTTCTTCTTTGTTTCAAAAATAGTTTATTTTTAGTTGTTTGTTAGTTTCTCAGATTTATAGTTGAAACTGAGTCTGTGTTTGTTTTTTTGTCAGAAAAGCTTTGTGAGGACGTAACATCCTCATCATCGTCCAAAATGATCCACAGTCCAGAACAGGATTTCATTCACTGATCCTTCCACCAATGCATCCCATAATGAAAAGGTTTGCCTCGTTTAGTTATTGAAAATGAGTTCATTTCTTCATCATCAAAGTCAACTTTATTGTATTTAAAAAAACCTTTCCCGACCTTTTCCTGATATCAGTTGATGCCCCCGACCGTTCTTATCCAGCGGGAATTGAGGGAAGAAAAACATCGATATTTGCCGCACCGTGTGACCCAAACTCGTAATATTCACGTTAAAGCGTCATTGAGGTGTTGTGGACCTTCTGGCCCAGTTTGGGGTCAACATGTTTGACGTGCTAGCAGGACTAGATCAAAGGAAAAAACCTTTTGATTCTACGTTGGCAGTGAATTTCCAGATGACGTCGCAGACAGAACAGTTACTGTATATCACAGCAGCTAAATTTCACGGCCGCGGCGCCACGCTGGATAAACTTCAGAATATAATCACCTTTTCCCCTCTGCCGGGATAAAAAGATTACCGAGACTTAAACTTGTTCCCCTTCTTATTTCTACTGTGGAAAATACTCTCTTTAGAAAATATCTAGGAGGAAACGCGGGGAGTCCGACTCTTTTGTTCCGCTGGTTGTGCTCCGGCGCTTACATATCCAACCCCCTACCGCACAAGTATAAACCCACATAGAACGTGTTAACGTCTCTAAAATCCTATTACAGAGCTCTTATTTATTCGGTCCAAACCAGCCTAACCCGACGAAGAACTACCGTCACAGTTTTATTTGTTTTTAACTCAGAGGGAAAACCCGCGCCGACTCTCCACATCCCATCGGTTGCGGGTTATTGGCTGTAAAATTTTGTTTTTCTTCTCAATCATTCAGTGAGGATTAGTGGCACTACGTGTTTTCTAATTATAGACCCGGGAAGCTCTCTCCTCCTCTGCGGGGTCAAACCTAACCCACCCGGCTCCCAGCCAGCGGCTTACTCACCGCCTCACTCAGCCGCTAAACTCACACACTCTTATTTCGGCGTTGTCAAGCAGCCATCTTTATTTCCTTTCGTAAAATTCTGTCGTTTCTCCTTTTCTGTCTCCCTCCGTCGCTCATTGATCTCACAACAAAGCGTTTTTTTTCTCTGTTTGGATAAGATAAACCTTTATTGAGGTAGCTGTCAACGTAAATCACTTCCTGCATCCAGAAGGAATCGAGGAATTTACCGAAAGGGACGGATGCCAATTCCTTTTTATTTCTTCTTTTTTTTTGGTTTGTTTTCAAAGCACACAATGAATCGGTTCCCTTTCACGTCATTTCATTCTCGGAGAACAACGCGTTTGATTAACCCTGCCGGGAAAGCTCATTATCCATTTTCATTACAAAGGTGTTTGGAAGACACAAGGATTTGAAACGCTTGAAAAAGAACACAGATCAAAAGCATTGATTCTTGTGAGCTCTGAATGACGGTAGGAAAAAACAACAACCTTAAGCATCTGCTTTAAAAGAAGCGCCAGATGTGTATTTTGAATTTCTTGTGTCCGGTCTGCACATAAAAACCTTTTATTTTACTTCCCTGATGAAATGTGCGGCAACAGCAATGGTTCAAATATTCATTTATTGGTTCTGATTTTTTTTATGAGGCCCGGTTTGGGCCTTTAAAGAGATTCTGCTCTTAAGCCGAATCAATTGCCGTCCTTCAGGGAACACCTGGGAAAGAGTTCAATCCATTTTTAATCAAAGCGCTGCATTGAGCTAAAGTTCACCATCAGATTAGTGGGTTTTCTGGTCAGTGGTTTGACGAGTCTGTGATGTCTGGTCATATGGCTGCTGTGAAGATAACTGTATGTTCTCAAATAATCTATTTGGATCCTTCAGTGTGATGCAAAAGATTTGGTGAAGTCTGACATCATGGGGAATATTCTTCTTCTTTTTTTTTTTTACACTAGTATTGCTTCTAAAAAGTTAATTTTGGAAATTCATTATGCTTCAACAAGGGTTGGGGAAAGGCAGCCTGTTTGAAGTGCTGGTGGAGGGCAGAGGAGGACAGACTTCAGTATCCTGCTCTGGAGGCGGGATCTACTAGAGAAATATAATGTACTTCAATCGGTTTCCTTTTGTTCATGCTGATCTGCTATAGGCCAAACACAAGAAATGACGACTACCAGAACACAGTACTGACAGTATTGACCAATGCCATGTTGGTCCAATGAGAAGTTCCACATTTCCTCTTCTGTAAGGTGCCTGAATGTGACGTATTCTTGGTGAAGGAGAGATTAGTTAAATGCGAAGCGCATTCAAATATGACAAAAACATATTTTATTTAATTCCAAATAAATGTAATTTGTTCAGTTTTAGCTTGTTAGCTTGTTAGCATAGCAGCTAATGAGAAGCCCGGAAAAGCTTTTCCCAGCGTGGATGGATTGGGAGTCAAACGAAAGTGGTGCTTGTGTAGTTAAAGTTTTCATTTCTGACTTATTAAATATCATTTTTAGCCTCACACATGGATACATCCAGTTTGTCTATTCGATCTTCACTTACGCTTTAAATACCTACAGCTTAGATTGATTAATACCTCTATTATCTGGGATCTGTATGTCGAAGCCCTTTCTGGACACAGACATCTGATCTGCAGGTCTTTGCAGTTAAACTGGTTGGAGCAGAAGATACTTGGAGACCCCTGAGGTCATTTTCATCGTCATCACTCCTAACCTCTTATTTGCACCACATTATTATCGTGTTAAGGCTATAACTTTAACCCGCATGCAAACACGAGGAGGCAGATGGCAAAGTGGCGAAACGTGATTTATTTACAGGCTGAGCTGAAGGTGATCCGGCTTGTTGGGGTCAGGAGAGAGAGCTAGAGCTGAGCTGCAGCTTTGGACAGAGGTCCAGAAAGAGATTCAGGTCCAGTGCTGAAGGCGAGCAGGAGGTCACTGCAGGAAGACCGAGACAGGAATTACTGATACAGTCAGGGACCAGAACCCAATATGCTGAATATTAAGTTTGACCTGATAAACTGCAGGAACAGAATCCACTGGTCCAAATGTCCTTTTTGATGTCTTTGAAGTGACTTCTGGATAGTCCAGCCGAGAGAATGAATGTTAAAGAGGCTTGTGTTACACCTCCACACTCAGAATAACTCCTGACCAGGAGGAGATGGTTGGAGGCGGAGGGCATGACAATAAAGATTAGGATAAGTTTTTGCAGCACAGCATCCACTCTTTGACATGTCAGGGTTTTATTTTATGTTTATTTGTCAGGGACAATTGCAGCTGTGCCGGTTATGTCCTCTTATTCACCACAAACAAGCAATTCAGAGATCTCAGCCTGAAACGTTTGGGTTTCTCCTCCTCTACTCATTAAAGTACTCTTTCAACTGACGCTGAAACGTCTCGATAACCAGCGCAGCGATGTTTTCTCTGATGAGAACCCGGCCTTCAGCGGACTCTGGATTCTTTCTCTTTCAACTCACCTAATTAGAAGAAATGATTTCACTCCAACATGTCAAAACAGGATCCAGTGTTCTTGTACAGGACAAACTCTTCTTTCTGGTAGCATTATCAGTAGGTTCCTTTGTGCTTTCAATTCCTGAGGTCCCCCCCCCCATAAACACACACACACACACACACACACAAACACGCACACAAACAAACACAACAAGCGGAGGCACAACTTTAAAGCAAACTTTATGTTTGTCTCTTCGTCGGCACCGCTTGACCTAAATCCAAAACACATCCAAATGCATGTATGACGATCCTCTCAGCCCTTTTCCACAGAGCTGGTTCCAGGGCTAGTTCGGAGCCAGAGCCTAACTTAGCACCAGTTTTTTGCTTTCCGACAGCCTAAGCACCAGCTCCTGGCTCTTAGAACTGGTGCCAGACAAGCACCAACTCTTTGCTGGTCTAGATCCAAGAACAAAATATGTTATACGGTGACGTAATGGCGTGTCTCTGACTTGGCTCCTCGCCAATGGAATAGCAAAAAGGTTCTTAGGTGAGCACCAGCACCAAACTAGCACCAGGCTCTTTTTGGTGGAAAAGGGATATAATTAGAGACAAGTTGGTCATCCTTAACTCCACTCGACATTTAATGTTTATTTTGATACAACTTTTTGACAGATATCTGTTCATTGTTAGCGATATTCTTTTCATATGTTGGTTTGGAGAGAGTTAGATATTTTCTGTACAGCAGAGCGTTGTACGGGTGGAGCATTTTAAAACATCACTACTCCTCGATGACGTTCAGTGACATACATTTCAAAGCCTTAATTTGAATGAGTATGTTAGATATCTGATCACACATGACTTCAAACGCTCTTCTTCTCTGAATTAGTCACGTGTTTGACCTATCCATCCACCCCACCCACCACCTGACCTTACTCGGATGGTTCCTGCTCTTCTTCTTACTCCCACGCTGGTTGGATGCTTCCATAGATTACGCTACCGTTTCAAACAGGTTAGGGGATTTAGACGCTTACATCCTGGCTCATTATAAAACCAATCCAGCACCCTCTTCTGATGAAGACATTCACCCCGCGGCTCGGCTTTGATCGAACCCGCTCGTTTGCAGACGTAATGAAGAAATTAATATAAAAAAAAAAATGAGGAATAATTTATTTGTTGTGTTCCATCAAGAAAATAAGCGGCTTTTTCATTTTCCGCTACAGGTAATTAGATTAAAGCTACATCGTCTCATGAACACAGAGTTGGAGTGACGCTGTGCATCGGGCCGGTAAACAACGGCACCAGCAATCCGACTTGTTTTCATTTTCATCACCAAATTTCCTGGCATAATGCCTGGGTCACGCCTGGAGAAGAGCGTAACGAGAAACCGTGTCGTGAGACCACATAGCAATTAAAACGGGATACAAGATGTTTGTTTTTTCCCAATTACATCGCATTGCATTTAATTATCGGCGCATGTTTTGCAAAGCAACGGCGCCGCAAATAGGCCCCATCATCTGTCTTTTGTTTGTGACAGGATGTTCCCTCGCCCACTGCACTGTAATCAGCGCCGGAGAAGACGGCGTGGCGCTGGAACTGAACCCACTGGCATCATTTGGGAGCATAAATATGAATTCAAGGAATGGAGCAAATGATCCGTCTCCGTGTTTGATTTCTATCATGTCGCCGTCTCAGCGGAATCAAAGATAATTCACATTTAATGATCTTTTTAAAGGATGTGTTAATGATCAGTCGCCACCGCTGAGCTTTTCTCAGCAGAGGTCGTCGGCTCCTTTCAGAGTGCCTCCCTGCAAAAGTTTGGGATTCTTCAAAAAGAGAAAAGAAACTCCAAAGAAACCCGAACCTGGGCGAGTTCAAAAGCCTCGCGTCTTTGACAGCCGTGAGTTTTCCTGCAATCTCAAACGCCTCACTCCTGAACACTTCCTTCCTTCCTTCCTCCTTCTCTGCTGCGTTCAGGCTCTGAGAGCAGCAGGTTCTGACAGCAGCTCTCTGCACAGTGTGACATTCATGAAATGGAATTGGCTTTGAGGTTTCACATGAATGTCTGACCGCCGTATCTATTATGGTCTGAGTCGGACCTTGTTTAGATGGAGCTGCAGGTGACCAAGAATGGAGTCTCCACCATCTCTGCAGCCGTAGGACGGGGCAGCTCTTCAACAGCGGATGAAAAAACCCGTTTAATCAGTTTTTGCTTTTGATTTTTAGGAAAAAATGAACATAATTGATTTTTAGAACCTTGAGAAAGGTAGTTGGTTTGATAGAGGATTCGTGAACCGCCGTTTTGTCTTTTCACTGCTTTCTAATATTAGGATTATTATTTTATTTCCTCCTTCTCTTTCTCTACTATCGTTAGTCCTGCCTGGTTTCCTTTTGGCGTGTTTAAGACCCTCTTGGGGGTTTTTTCTCTTGTTTTTTATGCTTAAAAATTGTTCACTAGCGACAAATAGAGTGTCCAGACTTGAATTAGGTTAGATTTAGATCTAATGCTCTACCGCCGCCGTCTTCAAGCCCTCAATGAAATCTGTGTTTATGTCATACGCTGACTTTCTAAAGATAAAATAGAAATAATCCATTATTACACCACAAATGCCAGAGTACTATTATCTACAGCAGTTTGCTCTCAAAAGGTATTGACTCCGCCGAAGTGGTCCCTTGTCTCAGATGTGTTATTGATCAGGATCTCAAGGAGCAGTGGAGGTGAGGAGAGTGTCTCATCATAGCATCTCTGCTGTTTGCAGATGATGTGGTGACCTTCACCTCTGAATATGAGTTCACGGTCCTCTGCTCAGAATTGATGTATTGCCCCGTCTGGGTTGGAGATGAGTTGCTGCCTGAAGCACAGGACATTAAGTACGTAGGCGTTCCTGCTCATGAGTGATGGACAGAAGGGCTGGGGTGACATCAGCAGTAATGATGGTGTTGGATCGGTCCGCTGTGGCTGAAGAGAGAGCTCTGAGTTTACCGGTTGATTCATGTTCCAACCCTCAACTATGGTCATGAGTTTTGGGTAGAGAGCAAAAGAATGAGGTCAAAGGTTACAAGCGGCTGAAATGAGCTTCCTTAGTAAGGGGGGCTGGGTTCAGACTTGGAGATAAGGTGAGGAGCTCAGATATCGAGAGGATCTTTTCCAGACATGTCCGACGGGGCGGAGACCGACAGGAAGACCCAGAACATATTTTAAATATCTCATCTGACCTGGGAACGCCTCAGGATCCCCACGGATGAGCTGGAGAGTGTTGCTGGGGAGAGGGATGTGTGAAATACCCTTTTTGGCTTGCTGCCACCGTGACCCAACACCCTGGATAAGTGAAGGAAAATGGAGGGATGGAATTGTACTGAAATATGACTATTAATATATACATATATAATATATTATATTTAATATATTATATATATTTAATATTTGTTCCAACCCCCCAGTACCGTTTGGCTGATATGACTCCCTCTCAGGGTGACGACTGCATTTCTAATATCAGCTGTCAGCTTGGCATCGGATCACATGGGTTATGTTTGTGCGCGTGTGTGTGTGTGTGTGTGTGTGTGTATGTGCGTGTGTGTGTGTGTGTGTCAAATGCGTCAGAATTGCCCACCTGACGGACACGTCAGCTCCGAGGGGTTTGGTTATGAATACATTTCTCCTCAGTGACTGTTTCATAAATGCAGGAGAGACAAGAAATAAATCCAGACATCGAATCTTCAGAGGGAGATTTTTACATATAAATGAATGTCTGCTACGTTCAAACCCTCAGCTCACCTGAGAAATCTCTCTGTACTTTTTCTTCTTCTTCTTCTTTTTTTGCATGAATACCTGGCAGGAGTCACATTCCTGGAGCTGGAGAGGGAGTGAGAAGGAGGCTGCGGTGGGGGGAGGGGCCTCCTGGTGTCAGACGCGTGTTGATATAGGTTCCGTGATTACTCACTGTCAGAAAGAGAAGACACTGCAGGTTTAGAAAATTCTGGCTTAGCAGTTTCGATTTTTTCCAATCTGAGCTGATGTCATCAGTAAAAAAAAAAACCTGGAGCGGATGTTTGTGATCGTGTGGGTGCATGTTTCCATACAGGAATCAAAACCGGATGCATGTGGAGGAAGACTCCTTTTCACTACGATGTCATCTCAGCTGTAAATGTGACGTTTCGACGATATTATTACGATTCAATCAGCTTTTCAGAAAAGTTCTGATGGTGATTCTGGAGGGAAAATTGATATTTATAACCCCGAATTATTGCTGCCGCCACCGCCGCCGCCGTCAATCCTTTGTGTTAAGGCAATAACTCAAAAAGTCTTTCAAGGATCATTTGCAGATTTGACCCCTTCATAGACTTCAGTTTGAGGAAGAACTGAATCAATTTTGGGAAAGGAATGTTGCATATTCCAAGCACTAGAGGGAGTTTTATCTCCAGTTGTTTTAAGGCCATCATTTGTCAACAGTTGGTCCGTTTTAGTCCAAATTTGGTGCAAAAGAATTCACTTCCAGAGGTTTTTGTTGTGTGTAACATGCTTTGTTCTAGTAGTTCCTATTTTACTTACTAGGGGGAGCTTTTTGACGCAAAACTGCATTTTTTCGCATATAATCTCCAACTGTTGATCAGATTTAAATTTAAATTTTCTCGCATATGAATCGCCTCGAAGAGATTTATCGCATATATGTCATATTTTACTCAGTAGGAGGAGCTTGTTCTGAAATGAAGGGCGCTCTTACATTTGTTCGTGGTCGCCATCCGAATGGCGGTGGAGCTGCTGTGGTGAAAACAGGGCGGGTACTTGTTCGCCTACAGATCAGGTGGATTACCGTGAAGGTGACCTCTTGGCTTGGTCACGTCATGAGAGCAGCGACACCGAAGAGTCTGAGGAGACTTGTTAAGAGTCAAAGAGTTGCTTCTCTCCCTCTCCTTCATCATCACCGATCGATTTTTCTCCGGAGCACACACCCTTCCTCAGCGACACCCACACTGTTGTCCGCGTGACAGAATCCACCGCGCTGCACAGGCTGAGGGTCCGGCTTCCTTTCACAGTTTCTGTTTATTTCATTTTCTTGTTTTACTTAGTTATATTTCAGAACCTTTGTGGTCCAGGTTTGTCTTCATTGCATGGGAAAGGGAATAATATATTCTGTCTGACACAAATGTAGCGGGTACATTCCTAGTAGTTCTGCTGTAGTATCTCTATTTACCTACGTAGTACCGATGGTAATTACACAGTAATAAACTATGTTTAACGTATATTTACTGGGTAAATATCTCCTATTTGAGCTGCACTTTCCCTATTTTTAACTAGAATACTTACTACCGGGGGTAATTACCTAATTATAGTATATATTTGCTAGGAAACGACCTGGTTTTTCAATATTTCACTATTAATATTATTAATTATTTTATATATATAAATGAAAAAAAATATTGCTAAAATATAATACTACTACTACTAATAATAATAATAATAATAATAATAATAGACAATAATAGATTGATAATATATATATATATAAATAAAATATAATTGATAATATATAATAATAAGATATTATATATATATTATATAATAATAAGATATGTAATAAGGATATTTATAATAATTTATATATATATATATATGGGTGTAACGACCCATTAATACATGAAATATATTATAATTGACCCCACATCTAGCGGGTAGATACCCAGTACCCCACCTGTAGTGTTTACCTGTTGTTAATTGTGGTAATGACCCAATAATACATTATTATAACTATATATTGAACAGGGGGGATAAATGTTGTTTTTATCGATTCTTACTCTAGGGGGACGTGAACACACACCCTTCCTCCCAGACATCCACACTATTGTCCCTGGGTGAGTCATCCTCGGCGCGTCGGACTCGGTCTTTTGATCTCAGTACTATCGGAGCGCATCTTTTGTAAAAAGCTTTTGAAAGCAACTGTGTAACAGAAGGTTCTGTAATAGTCAGCAACAAAATGAATACTTAGGAGTTTTCCACAGAGGCTCTCGTGACACATGGTGCTTCTGTGTGCGGCTGGCAGGTGAGCTGTTATTAAAGTTCGGCAGCCAATCCCCGGGTCCCACAACAGCGGAGAGTAATGAATGCCTTTAGCCCGAAAATTCAGTGAGATGAATGTCTGTGGCAACAGCGACTACCGCTCCTTCACCAGCTCCCTCCTCTTCCTCTCTCTCGCTCTCTCTCTCTACTGGGCCTCATCGCACACGCCCAGTCGCTCATTCACCAGCAGGATGACAAATCCGTCACTTGTTTGTGCCAGATGAAGGTAATGTAAATGTAAATGGAACGCCTCCTACCTGTGCTGCCTGTCTCGGAGAAGCGGCGGACAAACCGATCAGCCGTCTGCCGTAGGTCCATTGTGCCAGAGCGTTCAGCGCTGCCGCTGCCGACTTTGAGAAATGGCAGCATGAATGCAGCAATCCTGCACTTAATTGGATTCACAAGATCTGGAGCTGGATTCCTGCGTCGCTGCCCGGCAGTGAGGGTGAACTATCAAGACCCACCGCACAAAGAAACACCTGCGATGGAAGAAGAATTATCTTCTAGTATAAATGAATCCATTTGTCTTTCACTGCCCTCTTCTCACACTCTCAGAGCAGAGCATCCGTCCCCGTTTGCATCTTGCTACTATGGAGGCATCAAAAACACATCATGCATCTTTGGTCGGTTCTGATGTGTTGGACCCCTAAATCCGTGGTTCTGGTGCTATAAGGGTCCATTCTTGTGCTGCCAAAATCAAAGCTGTAATACCTTTTCTGGCCACTGGTTTGAGTTCTTGACTTCTAATTGTGATGTAAGATAACTGGGCCGGAGCACAACTCCATGTCATGTTATGTGGACCCAGTCTGCTGTGGTTAGAACCAAACCACCAAAGTGGCTTACGGCCCACGTTCTCCGATCCCACATAGAAGCTACTGCAACATAACTTTCTAAAGATTCTCACAGAGCAGCTTTAGTGAGGTGGTGAGGAGGTGGTTTTATTGTAACGGCTGATCCCTGATTTAAATGCATTCTCTACTTTTTGACTATCTAGCCCTCGGTTATGGATTTGTGTCAAATAAAATTCAACATTTGAGAAGTTCAACCGTCTGTCAAAAAAGACTTTTACGGAACGCGGTGACACAGTCAAAGAGTTTCTAACAATACTTCGCTCCGGATGTGGGAAGTTGGAATTTCATCAGTGTTGGATCTTACAGAACGTGAGGTAGAATCAGAATCAAGGAGAGCAGGTGTTTCAGTGTTTCATCTGATGCCTCGTCTGCTGACATCCTGTTCCTCTGGGATGTCAGCTGTGAAGTCGGAGTCTTTTCTCTACCAGCTTCTCCTCTTCCTCACAGCTGACATAAGATTCCTGCCACTCCTAAGATGTCGAATAATCTCCAAAATTAGCTGCAGAGGGTCCAACTCCAACTACCGCCGTTCATATTCTGGTCCATCTCCTTCAATGAGTGGAATATCATTTTCATAAATATGTTTTTGGTGGGGAAATTAAGCTCCCCCTAGTGGGTAAAATATGAACTATTAGAGAAAAAGGACATACACAACATAGATATCCTAGAGTCCATTCATATGTACCAATTTTGGACTAAAATGGAAACACCGGTGAGGAATAATTACCCGAAAACTTTTTAAAATAATGATCCACTTATTGCTAGAAATAAACAACTGATTTTTTCCAGATGACTCCAGTTCTTTCTCACACTCTGAGGGTCTCTGAGGGTCTAAAATTATAAAATGATCCATGAAAAGGTTTTTGAGTTTGAGCTGGAAAATAGTGTTTTTAGCAAAACAGCTCCCCCTAGTGAGTAAAAACATGAACAATGTTTGTCAAGGCAGATCTGCTCGAGTCGATTCATCTGCACATAATTTGGACTAAATTGGAGGAAGCTGCGACGGTAATGAAGATTCCATGACGGATTTTTCTGGGATTAAAATGGAAAAATACTTTTAAAGGTAACAAGAAACAGTCCGACTTCTTTTCCTCTCACAGTCAAACCTCTGCTGGCTTTCAAACGCTGTTTTTTTCCACTGCCCGCTGTTTGTGTCATTGTTGTTTGGCTGTTATTTCACCGAGCTCTTCCTCCACCGCCGATGTCATCCGTCACAAACGACTAATCTGGGCGCCCAGTTTCCATACAGATGACATTTTCCTCGCATTTGAAAATCCAAAGCTGTTCCAGACGGCGACGATTCATTTGCCATTTTGTTTTTCATTTCGGGAACACACAGCAGTGGCTGCGGGAAACGCATGTTAAACACTGGATGTTGTCTGGCGGTGACTGGAGCTCGGAGCCGCCGTACCAGCCGTGTCACTCATAACGCCGCCGCGGCACGGACACAAAAGGCTCTTTAAGCGCCAGCCATCGGCTTGTCAACGCTCCGCCGGTGATTGATCACTTTGACACATTTCAGCGCTGTGTCATTACTGCGAGGGGCCGTAAAAACATTGCTCCATTGGATGAGCTGTCAATCCTGATGAAATATTGCTGTGGACTTCTGAGGCTCGGGAACGCCGCATCCTTATAGCCCCGAAAAGTCGGGGATATTGTGGATTCGCCATCGCCGCGGATCCTTCATGTAAGCGCGAAAACTCAAAAACTTTTTAATGGATCATTTTCAAACTTTACACCCACGTGGACCTTAGTGGGAGGAAGAACTGGTGTGATTTTGGGAAAGGTTGTTTATATATTTCTGACACTTTGGAGAACTTTATTTCCAAAAGTTTTTGGGTCATAATTTCTCAACCGTTGGTCCGATTTAGTCCAAACTTGTTTCACATGAATGGACTTAAAGGAGATCTATCTTGCATCCATGTTTTGCATTAATAGTTCAAATTGTATTCACTAAGGGGCGCATTTTATGAAAAACACAGTTCTTCGGACATAACTTCCTGAATCCTTTTTCCGATATAGTCAAAATGGTGCATATAAATGGGCTCGATGAAAAACACGGTTTCCCAGACAGAAGTCAGAAACTGTTTCATGGATCATTTTAAAACTTTGTAACCCCAAAGAGCTAAGTGCGAGGAAGAACTGGAGTAGTTTTTGGAAAAGTGGGTTGTATATTTCTGACACTAGGGGGAGCTTTATCTCCAAAAGTTGAAAAGCCAATATTTCCTAACTGTTGGTCCGAACTTGGTGCATCTTAATCTTGTATGTGTCATATTTAAGTTTAATAGTTCATATTTTACTCACTAGGAGGAGTTCTTTTACGAAAAACACAGTTTATCGGGCAGAACTTCCTAATTGTTGGTCCGATTGAGTCCAGTGTGGTCCATATGAATCCACTGGAGATGATCTATCTGGTATAAATCATATTTTACTTTAATGGTTCAGACTGTGGACACGGGCATTGCTTGAACAACGCAGGGGATTGGAGACTTTTCGGTGAAATAAACATTCTGTCGGGGGACGAGAGCGAAGGATTAGTGTCGGCCAGTGTTTTCTGTTTACGACCTTTAATTCCGTCCCGTTTGAATACTAATTCCAACATTTGCTTTGTTCCTCCTCTAAATCCGCTCCCCCGCGAGAGAAGCCTGGCATTTGGGTTGATCGGTGTCGTCGTCAGATATTCCCACGTGTTCATCCTGGTGTCAATTAAAGCCCAGGACTGCCTCGCTCTTCAGCGACCCGGATCCCATTAATGGGCCTGCATGCAAAGAGACTATCCATAATAGAACTAATGATGAGAGGCGCTGGCGAAAAGGTTTTCATTCATCATCAGCGTCTCGTTCGCGCTGAGTTCCTGAACCCGAGCTCTCAGAAATAAAACATTAGCAAATACTGGACAGAACCTCCGGGCCTGACCACAAGTCCTCATAAGAGTTAATGTTCCGTTAAATTCCTGTCACACCTTGCCTGCTAATGATTAAAGTGTGTGTGTGTGTGTGTGTGTGTGTGTGTGTGTGTGTGTGTGTGTGTGTGTGTGTGTGTGTGTGTGTGTGTGTGTGTGTGTGTGTGTGTGTGTGTGTGTGTGGGCGTGTTGGAGTTACAATTCAGATCTATCAGCGGATAGAGGAAGGGAGGCCGACAAGGAGCAGAAGGGTTTATTAGAGCTATTCCTTCTGCTCGCTGCCACAGAAATAGAACCGACAGAAGATGAGCGATAGCGCGGAGGAAGAGAGGCCAGCCACCTCAGGGGAAGAGATTAAAAAAATACAGCCATAAATGTGAGATCGTAAAAGGGAACATAAAGTTAAATGCTGCATCGGATGTGTGCAACAGTTGTTGGTAAACGGCGGGAACTGGTTGCAGCAATCGTTGCCTTGGAAAATGAGAATGTATTTCTAGTTCAGGCTGATCTGGAATATATCCTCATTATCGCCCTGATGCTGTGAGAGCGATATTTCTGATCAACGAGGTGTAAATTGATCAAAATAGGACGTAAGTCCTGCTATTTTTCTGGGAGCTTGTTCCAAATATTTGGCGCATAAAAAAACTGAACGCTGCTTCTCCATGTTTGGTTCTGACTCGGCGGACACTGAGCAGACCGGATCCGGACGACCTGAGAGGTCTGGATTTATTCATAACACAGCAGAAGATCAGAGATGTATTTTGGTACCAAACAATTTATGGCTAAATAAACCAGCAGCAGGATTTTTTCTTCCAATCAATTCTCTGAGAGACAGGAAGTCGGAGTAGAGACCTCAGAACTGGAGGGGTCTGATCCACTTTCCGGGTCTTTGTGAGAACTCTAGCAGCAGGTAAAAATAAAGTCACCTCGTTGACATTTATAAATTCCTCCTGGGCGAGGGAGGAGTCTGACCAGAACCGGGTTAGGGTCCCTCTCAATAATGTTTCCGCTTTAGCAACTATAATGTGATTTAAATTATCTTTACATTAAATCTGATTTGAATTATAATTATATCGGATAATTTTGCACCTGATGTGCATCGCTGAGTCTTGGGTGCCGGTGACCCTGATGCCGGTTCACCGGTTTTCCTTCCTTGGACCACTGAAGACCAGGAACAAACCAAAAAGTTCTGTAGTTCTGGCCATCTGCTCCGATCCAGTCGTCTAGCCATCACAATTTTGCTCTTGTCTCAAACTTTTCCCATTTTTCCTGTGTCCAACACATGAACCTCTGGACAAAATGTCCATTTTCTACCGGATATGTCCTACCCACTGACAGGTACCGCGGTTATTAGATGATCAATGTCAGCCTGACGGCGCCTGTCAGTGGTTATAATGTTATGGCTGATCGGTGTAATATGTATGTATTAGGAGGAATACTGTCTCTATATAGAATCAGGTCTACCTGAAGACCAGAATCTGAGGCAGCAGACTGAGGGTTCTATTCAGTGACCCTCTGACTTTTACCAGAACCTAGCAGAACCTACCAGAACCTACCACAGGATAACTACCACTAGGAACATTCCACACCTCTCCGATCTTCCTCTAACACAAACAAGTGACGACTAATGAATTCCTAATTACTTCATGAGTAGTTAGACTTTTCCTTTTCCTTTTTTAGCCCCTTAAATAAAGGGGTACATTAAGTAGAAACTAAGTGGTCCTTCATTTATCCGGTTAATCCTCCCACTAATTAACCGTTTGGATTATCCTGCAGCTGAAGTCAGATCGGATCCCTGTAGCTCCTCATCATCTCCTATAAGGTTCTAACATCTTATATTCATTATTAGATTTCAGCTCAGGCGCCTCCGTACGGTTAAATGAAACAAAAGCCCGTCATCAGCCGCCATGCAAACATTTATTTCATTATTTTGCTTTAATTAGAAATCATAACTGGCATCAAAATGAGCCTTTAATCAGAATTAGAGGTCTGGGAACACGCCGCAGCTTCTCTTCATCCCTCTTTGAAGTCGGATGTAATAAATTTGCGCGTCGATGACACCGTCGGGATCGGCCCTCGCCGCGTTTTTTGTCTGACGTCCGCCGCCGTTAATTGGAACAGACCGCGTCTTGTCGTCCTTGAGATAGCGGCTAATAAGTGCGAGGGGCGTCTGCTTCATGAAGTCCGCTCTGCTCTCCTGGCGGGGAGGGAGCGGCGCCGGTGAACGGACAGGTAGACCCGCTGTGAGATGCAGACGTGCAACGGCGGCGCTAGATCATCCGGGCGTTCTGAGACCCGAGTCCTGCTGAGTTCCCAGATTCGGCGTTAACGCGCTCTGGCGTTGACGTGGGTGCTGATTTGAGATTCCTGGCGTGGTTTCGTGACCTTTGACCTCCTTGAAGTTTCGGGGTGAAGCGATAGCGCCATCGCAGTTATCTCATTTTATCAGCAAAGCCTGTCGCGTCTGGGTCTCATCACAGAGACGTGTTCAGCAGCACAAAACAGAACCCTCTGAAAGCACGAGACCACCACCACCCTTCAGTCATGTGACAATATGATGAGGTATACCACCCAAAAAGCCCCCAATCCCCTGTGTTGTACAAGCAACCCTCCTGATTGAACCCCTCAGAGTAAATGTGACTCATTAATAATCTCAAACAGCCCATAGTAACTCTACCTAACTGTTTCTATGAAGTCAGCAGTCTGTTCTAGGATCAGATCCCATAGTAACTCTACCTAACTGTTTCTATGGAGTCAGCATTCTGCTCTAGGATCAGATCCCATAGTGACTCAAACTAACTCTTTCTATGAAGTCAGCAGTCTGTTCTAGGATCAGATCCCATAGTGACTCAAACTAACTCTTTCTATGGAGTCAGCAGTCTGTTCTAGGATCAGATCCCATAGTGAGTCTAACTAACTGTTTCTATGGAGTCAGCAGTCTGTTCTAGGATCAGATCCCATAGTGACTCAAACTAACTCTTTCTATGAGAATATTCTGTATATACAAGATAGATATAATTTTGTAGATAGACAGTTAGATCTTCATTTTATAGAACATCTTTAGTCTGGAGCTTTTTTATATCCAATAATTACATTAATTACTGGTTTAATGGATGTAATTTCATGGGCAACAAATAGAACATGCAGCCCTATTCACTTCACTTGCTACCCTCTCCTACACCCTAAAGTTTTGGTCAATTCAGGGTTTATTTGGTTCATTTATTCAATCGTTAACAACAAAGTTGATTTAAAATAGCACTTCAATATGAAATATTTGCAATGTCTCTCATTGTATTCGATCGTTTTGATCAATTATTGCCGCTGCTTCTCCTTCCTCCAAAAGCTCCTTAGTATTCAAGAGCTGCCTCCTATTATGTTGGAATAAACAGATAATTACATTTTCTCCTTTGAGCAAATGTTGACATTTATATTCGATAAATAGCTAGAAATGACAGTTTTGTGATTCAAATTGTTGAGCGATTGTCTACGAATCAGCAGCCAGTGTTTATTTTTTTATTTATTGTTTTAGCACCAGTGATTTGATGTGTTGTTTTTTTTTTCAGGGTTTGTTTAACAGTTGAAAAGTTCAGTTTCTGATGTGGAAAACGAATTTATTCATTTATCTTAAATATTAAATATTTGTCACTTTTAGCTGCTCGTCCTGCACGAATCTGATCACGTCTTATATTTGGAGAGAGGAAGACGAGCGCAGGAGCTCAGATTAAAGCTCACGCCTACCCCGCATGAACCCGCCTTCTTCCTCTCTGACCTTTGGTTCTCCAATTAACAGTCTCGGCTCGGAGCGGCGGCCGCTCGGCCTTTGTGGCCGCGTCAACCCGACCGTGTGTCAGACTCAGCTTTGGTTTGAGTCGTTACTTATGTCTCTTCCTCTTTGTTCCCTAATAGCCCATCATCTGGGCACCGTTCCCCTGACCTCCCGTCTCTGATACATCGCCCCGCTAAACGACCAAAGTTCACAACTCTGAAGGCCCAAACTGTGCAAGAATTAAATCAACCAGTTCCTCTAAACTCTAAAAACGCTGAATGCAGCAAGAGATTTTGTCTAATTATATATATATATATATATATATATATATATATATATGTATATATATATTTATATATAAATTGCATGTCGTGCAGTTTATTATTGTGATTATTATTATCATTCTTCTGTGTTCATGGCAAGATTTTTAAAAACTAATTGTATTTATATTTGTCTCCCTTCATGTGGGAACAAGTCATTTATCTTGAGGGAATAAGATATTTATTGTGTAGAAACAAGTTACTTATCATGAGGGAACAATACCTTTATCTTGAGGGAATAAGTTAAGTATCTAGTGGGAACAAGGGAACAAGACATTCATCTTGAGGGAATAAATTGTTTATCTTGAGGGAACAAGACATTTATCTTGAGGGAACAAGACATTTATCTTGAGGGAACAAGACATTCATCTTGAGGGAATAAATTGTTTATCTTGAGGGAACAAGACATTTGGTTTGAGGGAATACGATGTTAATCTTGAGGGAATAAGATGTTAATCTTGAGGGAATAAGATATATATCTCTGGATGTCTGTTTTATGTCACTTGTTAAAAAAAACCCCATCTGTATTGTTTTGAAACTGACCAAATAGCCAAAACATTAGAACTGCTTACTGGTGCTGCGGCGGCGGCCGATCATCGTGTATCAAAAACATCCACATCAAACAGAAGGTGTGATTAAAAGACGGTTGAATAAATATACGATAGAATAGATAGAATAGATTACTATGATACACACATGTACAAACACAACCGCCGTCACACTCATCATCACTTGGATCAATAGGTGTGTGTGTGTGTGCGTGTGTGCGTGTTTGTGTGTGTCTGTATTTTCTGTTTATTATT
>VRLP01004350.1:0-15000 GCA_009660295.1 Lophius piscatorius | reverse complement strand
ACACATACGCAGACACACACACACTCTCATCGGAGGTCAACCGTCCCTCGCTCCTTTAGAGGAGCCTTTATCTGCCGTCTCAGGCCTGAGTGAAGCGACTCAATGAGAGGGGGTCCTGGCCCCTTCGTCACCCTCCTTTCAAAGAAGAGAAAGAAAATAGAAGGTCTATCTCACCCCGAAACCATCTTCTTCACACATTCCACTATCCTTGCCCTAAGTGTGTTGCCCCCACCTCCCCACTCCCTGGAGGCCCAGGTTGCCCCCCCCCCTTGTGGATTGCAGGCATTAAAGAGATTGGTGGGGCTGTTCTATTCAGCTGAATTAGACACGGTCAATGCAGCCCGGCTGGACAGAACCCCTGAGGGCAGGAGTGGCCGACGCTGAATAGGGTGGGAATATGGTGGCAATATGCATCAGCAGCGGGTCGTCGGTGTTTATCACCGGGTAGATCGGCCGGTGTGAATTATTGGTTGGTTTGTGTAAACACACACACACACACACACACACACACACAGCACAGGGAAAAATGACAAGTGTGAAAGGAGTTTTTTGCATCACTCCTGCAGGAAGAAACAGGTTTTATTTCCTTCTGCTGGAATTTCTTCATCGCTCCAGCAGCAGAATTCCTGTGAGCGTTCGGATCAGGTGGTTCCGGTTCTCTACTAAATCTCTGCGGGGGCTTCAGCTTGAGATCCTGCTAAAAGATCTCTCAGCAGTAGCGTCTAATCGCTCCTAACCAATCGAAAGAAGGACTTTTTAAAGATACTTCTTTGGGGATATGCGGAAATTAGCGATTACATTTTCTCATCTGCGATCCCTGATGACAGATTTTCTCTTTTTTTTCTTTTCCTTGTTTTATTGCTCTTGCATCGAGGTGGTAACTTCTTCCCAGCGGGACAGAAGCGGTTTAATTAGCGTGGTAACAGATTCTGATGAGAATGGGTTTAGGGAGCTAGCGCTGTGTTGTGATTAGAAGTGCAGGGTGGGTTTAGACGTGGAGGGAAACCTCTGGAAGACGTGGAACAGACTCTGGATTCTGGTGGACCTGGATCGTCCCCAGAGAGACGGAGGGAAAAGGAGAGAAGAGGAAGAGTTCAAAGTGAGAAAGAGGAGCAGTACAACTCACCTGTGGAGAGGCCCTGCTGGCCGGGGGGATTGTGACGGGCTGATGGGCTCTGACAATAGCAGTGATGTATTTTGGTTCCGGACCACCCGCCGGCTTCTTTCATCGAGTCTTTTCTTCGGCTGGATGCGATCGGAAACTTTGAGTCTTCCTCTGAGGGCAAAGTTGTTGTTTTTGAGAACTTAGATTAAATTTTTTTTTTTCTCAGAGCAAAAGCAAAAACAAACTCACAGGAGCTGAGCTGTCAGAACTTTATTCATACTCTGATCAACCATAACATTATAACCACCGACAGGCGAGGTGAATTCAGCATAGCAGTGATTATCTTGTTACCATGGTTACCTGTCTGTGGGTGGGATATTTTAGGCACCAATTGAGCATTTTGTCCTGAAGTTGATTTTGGAAGCAGGACAAAAATGGGATAGAAAAAGGATCTGAGTGACTCGATTGCTTGACAACTGGGTCGAGGCATCTCCAGAACTGCAGGTCTTTGTTTGGTGTTTCTGATCTGGAGTTAGAACCAGCCAAAGTTAGTCAAGGGTTCCCAAAGGTCATAGATGTAAGAGAGAAGGCGAATCCATCTTGTCTAACGCCAATAAAGAGCTGATGCAGCACAAACCGCTGGAAAAAGTTCAAAGTTCATATTTTACCCACTAGGGGGAGATTTTTTTTTTTTACACTGTTTTCGCAGATGTAACTTCCTATCCGTCGATCCGATGAGTCTGACTTTTAGTGCGTATGAATCAAGTCAAAGAGGTCTATCTTGTATATATATATACGATTTAATTTTATACCTCATATTTTACTCAGGGGGAGCTTTTCTTTTTTATCAAAAACTAATATGGACATAACTTCACATTTAATCTGAGGCGTTCAAACACAGGCGTTGATCGTACAACGCAGGAGCGTGGAGGCTTTTCTGGGATGTTCTCGTAGGTCTGGTTCTCATCTGATGTTCACGTCTGTTTCAAAGAACTAGTAATGCTGTAAAGTTTTTCTCACATCCCAAAGAAAATCCATCGTTTTTATGAGGTGAACTATCTTTGACATGTTTGCTTTGGCGCATCTTCTCTCTGTTTTCTTTGCATGTCCACTCATATACCTGAGAAACCACAAGTTGAGGTTGGTTTGATCTTACCTGCTGTTTACATAAGTCACATGCAGAAGCTGCATATACTGTTATTACCTAGTTATAAGCGCCTTCTGCCTCTCAGGGTTCAATTAAGCCCTTCACTTCCACGCCGGCGGCGGTGGGCCGTCAAACATCCATTTCTCCCTGGGAGACCGTCGAGATCCGTGCTGAAATACACTCCACCTGCTTCTTCCTGCTGCGTCCGTACCGGCTCGCCGCTCTGTTGCCACGGAGACGCGTTGGCATTGGCAGCCACTTAAGAGAGGCTGCGCTCCGGAGGGGTTGACACTCGTCGTCTGCGGTTTGGATGAAGAGAGTTAAAATACTTTTTCTTTAAAAGGATAGATGAGTGGTTGAGCCGTCAAACGACATCAGAGCATAAAAGCTGCTGTCTTTATTGTTATTATTATTATTATTATTATGATTATAAGCCATCAGGAGGAAAGTCAGACCTTCTCTAATGCTTTGAGCTGTTTACAAAAAGTTGGATCTTTTATGATCAGAAGTTAGAATTAAATTACACCCAAACAGGAAAAGTCTGGATTTCAAACATTCAGGGCAAATTGTGCGTCTAATGTGAATTTATTACACAGCTGGACGTGAGAGACGACTTTTAATCAGATTTTGTTGTATTTGTTGTTTTTATACACATTTTAAGAAGTGGTATTTGATTAAACCGAGCATTCATAGTATATAGATTATATTTATCTAACAGTGAGAAGGTGGATACCTCCTCTGAGGGGACAAACACCAGAACATGCTTTTACAGACATTTAAATAATTCTGTCATTCAAAACGTTTGTTGGAGTTTGTATTTTCCCGTTTCTAGAAGTGTCCTGAATGCATCTTGACTATAGAATCATGTAGATATTTTTTTTTTGATTTTTTCTTTTTAAATCAATGGTTTTAGGAGAGTCCATTTCAAACGTCGTAGGTGTCAATCATGAAGTAGGAGGCGAAAATCCAGTAATTACCTCTATCCCACAATGGGGGCGAGTAAACCCGATAACAGACAAAACAAAACAAGAACAAAAAATAAATAAGAAATGCCAAAAACATGAACTCCTTTGAAATGAAATCTTTCCAATATGGTTCCTGTTTATCTTTCTTTTCTTATTTTTTGTAATTAGTTTTCTTATATTCCCTGGTAGATATTAAAAAAAAGCTAATTTAATGGAACTTCAGACTAGCTGATGAAATACTTCATATGTTTATAAGTGTTTGAAATCAAACGAACTTTTATTGAAATTCAGTCTTTAAGTAGTGGGATTTGTAAGAACATGATATTATAGAAAAGTTATTCTTTAAATATGAAGTTCATTAGGACTGCACCATACTGGAAAGGAATATGAAATCGCTAGATTTTTTTTATTATTTTTTTTAGGCAATAGTTAATAAATTTACATTATGGGAAAATAAAAAAATTCTGTTTTCAGACGCAGTTAATTAATTTCTCCAACAGTTTTTAAAAAAATTGGTTTGGACATTAAAAGGGTTAAAAACCAGTTGTAAACCTGATGCAGAGCCAATGCAGGGTCTTTAAAATGGATGTAATACAGAATGTTCTACCTTCAGGGAGTGGGCTTCCGTGTTCTGGACGTTCTGTGGGCGGTTGACCGTCTTCTCCTGCAGACCAAAGACAACATCGCCTTCTAACAATCGTGTTATTCACATAAAGTCGACCGTTTCCCCTTAGAAATCCTCGCTATTGTATAAACAGTGGATTAAATCCGACTGGTTCCGATTCAGAGACCCTCCACAGAGACGGACCATCTTTAACAGTCGTTAAGGAAACTGTTTATATGGTGCCGGTACTTTTTAAATGGGATGGAAAGTCTGCTGTTAGCAGCGATTTCCTCAGCATTTAGACAGGAAGTCACTCTCCTCGCCGAACACGTTGATGACAAAGAGACGTGCTTGGACTTCTGGGAGAACAATCCACACATGTTCTCCAGAAGAATCTCTTTAATGGACTCTTCGTGTCAGGCAGGATGTCAGAATGACTGACCGGCAGGAAAATCACTGACGCCGCCAGCCTTACGGGACTCCTCTGTGAGCGTGGGCCGGTTTGAATGGAGACGCCTCTTCCGATAGAATTGATCGTCCTGGTTCTGACCTGGTTCCTCGCTGAGAGGCTGTTGTTCATCCAGAACACAGCAGGATGGGAAATTGGATCGGCTCATTGGAGTGGAGGAGCAATCTATGGTAGAACTTACATCAACTTGTGGAGTGGATGTTGGCACACAGTGTGTGTGTGTGTGTGTGTGTGTCTGCGTGTGTGTGTGTGTGTGTGTGTGTGTGTGTGTGTGTGTGTGTGTGTGTGTGCGTGCATCTGGTTAGCTCTAGTGTGTATCAGAACTTTCTTCAGTCATTTTTGACAGGATGGTTCCCTGTGTGTTTGTGTATGTATGTGTGTGTGTGTGTGTGTGTGTGTGTGTGTGAGTATGTGTGTGTGTGCGCGCATCTGATTAGCTTTAGTGTGTATCATAACTTTCTTCAGGCATTTTTGACAGGATGATTCCCGGTGTGTGTGTGTATGTATGAGTGTGTGTGTGTGTGTGTGTGTGTGTGTGCGTGCGTGTGTGTGTGCGTGTGTTTGTCAAGACAACTCATCCACCAAAGTACAAAGTCAGCGCCGCGGTCGTCTGTCATGATCTCCTGCCCCGTCTGCTCTCAGTCCAGCTTTTAGACTAATGAGAGGATCTGTGGAGTCAGCCTCCACTTTCAGGATTCTGTGATTTAATGATATTAAACACCTGCCAGCTCCACAAATATGGACGCCAGGAGTGACGAAGATCTCATTCGGCTTTTTAGTTTCGATGAAAGTTACTGCTGAGGTTCCTCCGCTGGGGCGGGAACGTAACCGAGGGGCTTTTTCAGAATCAAGACTACAGAATCAAGACTACAGAATCAAGACTACAGAATCAAGACTACAGAATCAAGACTACAGAATCAAGACTACAGAATCAAGACTACAGAATTAAGACTACAGAATCAAAACTACAGAATCAAGACTACAGAATCAAGACTACAGAATCAAGACTACAGAATCAAGACTACAGAATCAAGACTACAGAATCAAGACTACAGAATTAAGATGCAAACGGCCTAAATGAGGGTTGGACTTTATTGAATACTGCAAAAACTATTATTCAACTTTTTGTCAGAAATCATTAGGGAAGGTCAAGCTGGAGATCTTAATCAGTTTTGATGATTGTATTGAATTAACAATCGAATGTTCTGACGTGGAATTGCTCTTTCCCTGAAAATGTGGCGGAAACACCAAGAAAACTACAATGAATATCATTTTACATCCTGTCCCGTAGATTGAAAGCAGACAGAAACCACTCCGATCCTCTTTAGTCACCATGGAAGAAACCTCTACACCTGCTTTTGTTGTGCAGACGGAGAAATCTGATCTGAGGTGTCACATGATCGCAGAGATCCCTCTGTAATTGGATGTAACAGGTAATTGAACCCGAGCGCAGACATGCAGCAGATGAGAGTCAGGCTGAAGCCAACGCCGTCGCCATCAATGGTGGTATTGATGCTTTTAGTGGCTACGTTGTTTGGATGGAGGCCCGCAGAAAAAAACAACGACCCCAAAGTTAATGCAGACGACTTCATGACATCATCACAAAAAGTTAAATTCAAGTTTATTCTCAAGATTTTGATTTATTCTCGAAATGAAATATGAAAAATCTCATTATTTTTATTTATGTTTGGGGCTAATGCTCCTTCGCACTGGAGAGAAACGGTTATAGAGAGGTTTATAGTTTGGACCCCGAAGCTACGGTGGTCAAAATAGCTCAAAATATTATATTGTTTTATTAAACAATTAATTTAATATTCACATTTCATGATCTGGTCTGAAAGTGTGTAAAAATTTGCAGATTGTTTTTTCTTAATGTGTCATGTTGTGGCTTTTGCAGATCGTTTTTCTTAATGTGTTGTGGCTTTTGCAGATACTTTTTCTCAATGTGTCATCTAGTGGCTTTTGCAAATTGTTTTTCTTAATGTGTTGTATTGTGGCTTCTGCAGATGGTTTTTCTTAATATGTTGTGTTGCGGCTTTTGCAGATCGTTTTTCTTAATGTGTTGTGGCTTTTGCAGATCTTTTGTTTTAATTTGTCGTGTTTTGGCTTTTGCAGATCGTTTTTTCTTAATGTCTTGTGTTTTGGCTTTTGCACATCGTTTGTCTTACTGTGTTGTGGCTTTTGCAGATCGTTTTTCTTAATGTGTTGTCTTGTGGCTTTTGCAGATAATTTTTCTTAATGTGTTGTGTTGTGGCTTTTGCAAATTGTTTTTCTCAATGTGTTGTCTTGTGGCTTCTGCAGATGGTTTTTCTTAATAGGTTGTGTTGCGGCTTTTGCAGATCATTTTTCTTAATGTGTTGTGGCTTTTGCAGGTCTTTTGTTTTAATTTTTCTTGTTTTGGCTTTTGCACATTGTTTGTCTTATTGTGTTGTGCGTGGCTTTTGCAGTTGTGTGAGTTCGGCAGGGATAGTGGAGATGGAGAATAGTGGGGTCTGGATTGGGAGCTGGGATGTGATTGGTCCGGCTGTGGTCTTGAGGGATTTGATGGTGGAGGGCCGGTGAGGTTGAGATTTGAACTGATGACCTGCGATGGCGTTTCTCTCTCACAGAGGGAATATTGGAATGTGGAGGCTTTGAAAGTATATATGATGTCCATAAACAAACCTTTGATGTATTTTGCTGTAAATTATTCAGATTGTTTTTAGACCGTTTGTTTGTTTTCAGGTGATAATATGTGATAATATGATATGTGTAAATTCATGGGTCGGATTTAGAACCACCGGTTCTGGGAAACAAAGACGGGACACAGAGAACGCCGGGATGGAATAGAATCAAGGATAGGATGGCGAGGCAGTGCAGACGTCAATGACATCATCCGTTTTTGAGAGTCTGGACTTGATGGCGCACTCCATCATCCATGCTCGCCGCGCAAACAACAAACACCACTTCAGCAATCTGTGGCAGAAAAGCTGCTGGCTCAAGAGTTCCACGTCGGCCCCGTTGAGGACATTCAAGGTTTTTTTTGTTTTTTTCTGGCATTTCAGTTTGGATGGAAATAAAATTTTCAGAAGTGGCTGCATGGTCAGTTATTTTGTTTGACAGACACCTCATTTTCAAATCTGTCTGTGGCCTCGTCCATCCGATGAAACATTCAATTCAGAGTCCAGAATGACCATTTCGTCATTTTAAGTGAAGGTCGAACAGCTCAGACACACAGATCAGCCGTTACATTATAACCACCTGTGCGTGTAGTGACAAGGAATTTGTGTTTTGTCAATCAAAGCATTAATACACAGCTGCGTGTGTGTGTGTGTGTGTGTGTGTGTGTGTGTGTGTGTGTGTGTGTGTTACGCCCACAGGAAGTCATTAAGCTGTTATAAACGTGTAACAAATGTACGAGGTCAGCGGCTCTGTGCTTTACTCTCACAATCCAACCACAACCAATCTGCCATAACATTAGAACCACTTAAAGGTCCATTTGTCATTTGTCATGATACTTATTGTAAGTCGAACCTGAGGGAACTGGACCCTGACTTGGAGACATTCCACCTGTAATCCAAGAGTCTTCCTCAGTTCTACCGGACTGGTGGGGAGTCAGATGTTTGAGAGTCATTCTGAAAAAAGAAATATAAGAAGAAAATAACCGTTTTACCGCATACTTTAATACTTTAGGCTGATTTTGGAGATCATTCTTACTTTTACTTTAAGTAAAGTTTGACATGCATGTCTTTTGCTTACAGTAGAGTTTTTTCCCGGGGTGGTATTAGTACTTTTACTCATGTAAAGGATCTGAGATCCTCATCCTCTGCTGCCTACAGGGTCGTTTCCATTCTGTGGCGCTGAACTCCAAACACTGGGACCCGTCCAGATTGGCTGAGTCCAGATCACAGTACCCTGAATCCCTCCACCTGCTCCATCTCCAGCATGTTTTGCTGGCTGTAGCTCGGGTCTGTTGACTCCGATGACAAACATGTGCTGTTTGTGCATTTGCCTAATTAGCTGCTCGCCGTACTGAGGGGGATAATTGATCGAAGGCCAGTGTGGTTGATTTGCAATTCAACCGAGCTAATAATTTGTTATTGATTGAAGCATTAGCGGGAGAAAAGCTGGAGAGAGATGTAACCCAGCCAAAGTGCTGCAGAAAGTTGATGCTCTCCATTTTTTAATCTACTTAAATGATATTACACATCACTACGCTAACGTCATAAGGAGCGCCGGCCGGGAGATGATGAACTGCTGGTTTCAGCTCAGCCCTGTCGACTCATATGTTAGGAGTGGAGGGGATTGCATTTACTCAGGAAGTGTGTGTGTGTGTGTGTGTGTGTGTGTGTGTGTGTGTGTGTGTGTGTGTGTGTGTGTGTGTGTGTGTGTGTGTGTGTGTGTGTGTGTGTGTGTGTGTGTGTGTATGTGTGTGTGTATGTGTGTGTGTGTGAGAGCTGCCTGCGTATTTTCTTTACTCACCTTGTAAATATTTTGGAACAAACATGTAAGAAAAAAGTCTCATAAAAGTTGTTTTTATTGTCAGTGAGGTCAAAGAAAAATCTTTTAAAGTCGATTCAAGGTCATATCTTGTTAAATTCAATGGGGGGGGAAATGAATTCAGGTGTGCTTAATCAAACGGATATTTATCTTCACAATATCTCAATTTCGTCATTCTGCTTCCTAAATTCTACATGCAAGAATAAAAATTTAAGTCAAAACTACATTTTATTCTGCTAAGGAAAAGAAATTGAAAACTATAGTAAAATTAATTCAATCTGTTAAAAACCCAAAAGGTGTGAAGAGAAAATTTTACGTCACGATTTTAATATCGTTAAGTAAATCAACAAATCTCTATATTCCTACTTAGGTTTATTTTATTGTATCTTTCATTCGGTTTCGTCCGTTTCATTTATTCCATTTCGTTTTATTTCATTCCCGATTAGATTTGACCTTTGCGTTTGAAGCTCTTATTGAACATAAAGTTAAAAAAAAGAAGAAAGAAGAAGAAAAATCTGGGTAAATAGCTGGGCAGACGTATTTCCTGCACATCTCAGAGAGAAACACGTTTTAAATGAGTTCATTTCTGCTTCATTGACTCGCTGTAACTTCTGCCTCCTTGAACAGTCCGCTCCGGCATTCCATTTTCTAATTATAATCAGCCGTTAAATGAACTCTTGAGAGCTTAATTGCACATGTTAAATAATTATCCGGAGGTCGGGGGGGTTATGTATTTCTTTGAGATGGCTCATTGCTGAAGGATGAGAGTTTTCTCAGCGGTCTGTCCTTCCCTAGAATCCTTCCTCGCATCCTAGGGTTACGTCCTTGCTACCTACATCTTATGCTTTTCTTAACAGCCGTGTTTTCTTACTTTCTCTCCTCCGTCTGAATCAGACGGGGAACCTGCAGGAATTAGAGAAATGATTCTGAAGCGACTCAAATATACCTCTTTTCCACCAGAGATAACCTGGTGCTAGTTTGCTGCTGGTGCTAGTGCCAGTGCTTAGTTGGTCAGACTCGCGCACTTCTTAAGAACCTGTTTGCTATTCTATTGGCAAGGAGCCAAGTCAGAGCCACGCCTTCACGTCAACGTATAACGTAATCGGTTCTTGGGTCTAGACCAGCAAAGAGTTGGTGCTTGTCTGGCGCCAGTTTTGAGAGCCAGGAGCTGGTGCTTATGCTGTCGAAAAGCAGAGAACTGGTGGTAAGTCAGGGTCTGGGCCCGAACTGGACCTGGAACCGGCTCTGTGGAAAAGCTTTAATAGAGATTCTTCGCTTCCCAGGCGTTGAGATGCTGAAATTGTCTCTTTTCTTCTCCAGCTGTATCCCAGAGGCCCACCTTGGCAGTTAGAGGAGAGGTCATCACCATGACAGCGTCCTGGCAGGACTCCGCCCCCTCGTCTGCGGCCGGCCTCTTCCTGCTCCACCTACTCCTCCTCTTCCCAACGGTCTTCACGCAGAACTCTGCAGTCCCGACAGCGCCGGCCACGGCGCTGTATGACCCGCTGACCCGACCGGAGTGCACAAAGAAAGAACATCCAAAGGTTTCCATTCAAGGTCAGACATCACAGCCACCTATTTATGCTTGTTGGTGCTAGAAGGAAGAATGTGGTCGCTGTAAAACGTTGTTTCTGTGACGTGAACCTTTGGTGAATTATTCCAAGGCATTCAGACTTAATAGAGTTTGGGTTTTTTTCACAATGGTAGGAAGGGTTTCTGCTCTGAGCAGCAGCAGGTAGACCCACCCACTGGAGTCTGATGGTTACTGGTGGTGGCGGCGGCTGATGATGCTGCTAAGATTGATGAATGATAAAGTTGGTAGTATGGACAATGTAGAAAGCCTCTCACCCCCTGCATGTCACACTGGAAACTTACATTCAGTCTTTACTGACACCACTTCCTTCCTAACGACCACTAAACTGTGTAACTCCTCCCCTTTCTGCAGGACCGAAAACTGAAAAATCAGACACTAATACAAACAAAAATACAATATATATTTATAAATTATATAATATACACACACATACATGTATATATATGTGTTTGTGTGTGTGTGTGTGTGGGTGTGTGTGTGTGTGTGTGTATACACAACTGTGTTTGGTCCTCTGTCCTTGAACACACACATTCTAATTATTATTATTATCTTATTTATTGCGACTGCAGAAGAAATAAATTGTCACATTAAAAATAAAACTCAAGGTTGGCCAACTTCTTTGGCACAAGAGGAAAAACGTCTATTCGCTAATGTTCCTCATTTTTACGGTTTATAGACACATTTCCTGCACCACCTTTGACCTTGTCAGGTGGGGGTCACGGAGGTCTACCTGTAAAAATGTAGTTATGCATAAACCGTTGGCTTTTTACGGCGACATTCCTCATTTCCAACATCTCAGCCGCTGCTCTGAGGGCAGACGACCGTCATGATTGACAGATTGTTAAGTGCTTGAGATGAATTTCCTGGACCCGGATTGAAGATACTGACGATGATGAAGAGTTTGACGCGAACACAATGCGGAGGAGGACGGTTGGCAACGAGGCTGGGTGGGGTAGACGGGTGCTGGGGGGTCCTGTAGCAGAGCGGAGGTAAGAGTTTGTAACTTGGTGAAATAGAGGCTGACTGCCTGAGGTCTGGAGCTGAGCTGTGACAGACAGACAGACAGACAGACAGACACACAGACAGACTGATTGATTGATTGATTGATTGATTGATTGATGGAGGCTGGCAGGCGGAGGTTGGGAGCAAGGATCAGGGAGGAGGCTGATAACCCAAAGACCTCCACGATCAAGCCAGTCTTTAAATGCTGCAGAACCTGATTACCGGACGGGAGGCAGCTGTCATGATTGACAGGTGTGTGAATAATCAACCTCCTTCCTGTCTTCAGGTCCAATCTGATTCATTCCAGTGGAAAAAATGTTCACATATAATATCTTACACACCTTAAATTTAAATAAACAGTAAAAAAAAAAGAAAAGATTTCAGATTGATAAAATCATTTCAGGATGACATTAATTAGATTAAACTTTTTAAAAATCCTACTCAAATGGGACTTTTCTCGATAGTTGCGACATGTGGCGTCCCCCAGGGCTCCAGCCTTGGCCCCTTGCGGTTTATAACATACATGCTGAGGGGTGGGATCATAAACAGGTTCAGTCACATCTTTCAGTAAAAAAGATTTTGAGTTATTTTGACACGATTCTCAGAGGAAGGTCGACGTTTATGGTGAATAATAGCAAAATCCTTTATTTTGCAGACGGAATGAATCCATGCTAGAGAGAATTATTTCCATCATGCATCTTAAGGAAGACACATAGTCTTGTCCTCCAGCCTATGGAGATTGATATCAACGTGGAGCGGCTCGTCTTTGCGCGAGTACAGCGGCAAAACAGAGCGATTCGTGAACGGCTGCAATAAAAGCTCAGCGGTCGGCCGTAAAAGAGCAACAGAAAGAGAGAGGGGACAAAAGAGAGAAAAACCTTGGGAGGGATAATCCGGATCTCCATCAGGCCGTTCAGCTGTGCGGCGAGCCGAGCGGCGAGGTCATCCCGAAGGCGTGAAGTGGCAGAGAAGAGCTCGCGGCGTAGAATCAGAGATGGATACGGCAGAGCGAAAAGTAAACACGCACAACATCGCCGCGTTTATTTTGGAAAAGAGGATTGTTTGTGTTTCCTCTGCCGAGAGCTGTGACTACCATCAGTGGGGTGGAGAATACCCAGTGGGCAAAAAGAAAAGCATCAAAGTGAGGAGGTGGCCGGAGGTCTTTTCCTGTGATTAGAGATAGACTCGGCCCTCCGATCCTCACAGACGACGTTTTTCTTTCCTCGCAGGTTCTTTCCTTTTTTTCCTTTATTTCCAGACAGTCGCATTGTTCCCCTCCAAGCCTCCCTCTGTGCCCCCCGGGGCCACCTCGGCCATGTCAGTCCGGGCTCCGGTTAATGGAACTGAAGATGGACATAAAGGGTTCGCCGACATTTTCCCCTTCATTGTTGGATTTTCTGCGTTAAAGCAGTTTTAAGTTTGAACACCGGAGCCTCCTTCTATTGGCTCTTCTGATCCATAGAACTGGTGAAATGGCCGTTTTTCATTCGCCGCAAAGCTTCTCTGAGGTCGCCTATATGCTGAGTGAGGGTTTTTTTCCAGGCCTCCAGGTGTCCAGATTAGCCGCCGCTTCCCTTCAGGGGCGTGGCGCCGGAGAAAGGACCTGGTGGCGGGGAGCTGCTGGGCATCTGGCCGTGTCCAAGCCGGACATTATGTAGAGGCAGCCGTATAGAAAAGACCCTCACAATGAAAGTGTCAGCAAGAATCTCAGATTAGCGTCGGTGATTGATGAGAGTTGTAGAGCGGCGCGTTGAAGCTCTACCTCACTCACCTGCAGGAGGCTGAGAAATCTTCGCTTAGCCGCCGAAATGGTGCAGAAACTGTATTTGAAGGCAATCATTTCCTGACAATTGGTCCGATTAAGTCCAGATTTGGTCCATATGAATAGACTCAAGGAGATTTATCATATTTTACTCTAATGCTTCGTATTTTACTTACTAAGGGAGCTTTTTTAGATGAAAAACTATGTTTTTTTTCAGACACAGCTTCCTCACATTTGGTCAAAATTTATTCCTTTTGAATTGATTTGAGCAGCTCTATTATAGAAATATTGTCTTTTACTCACCAGGGTGAACTTTTTTACAGAATCAGATTTTCATGTATAATTTTCTAATCGTTGGTTTGATGTTTTTTAGGTTGTTTTTTTTCACAAAAAATTGCGTATGTATGAATTCTATTTAAGGAGATTTATCTTGGTTTTATCATATTATTGCTCTAATGGTTCATATTTTACTTAATTGGGATGATTTGTTTTGACAAAAAAACTTTCTTTTGACGTTTTTCATGACCTAATTTCCCAAACGGCTGGTTCGATTTAGTCCAAATTTGGTGACTATGAATAGACTCGAGGATATTTATCTTGAATATATCATATTTTACTCTAATGCTTCATATTTGACTTCCTAAGGGAGATTTTTTGACTGAAAAACAATGTTTTTCGGACATAACTTCCTAACTTTTAGTCATATTTAGTCAAACTTGGTGCTTAGGAATCGACTAAAGGAGATCTATCTTGTTTATATCATATTACTATCTTGTATATATCATGCACTTATAATGACAATCAGTTGTTTTTGTTTGCTTGTATGTTTGGCTGCATATCTAAGCGTACTTTTAGTTTTTCTGGTTTAAATCCAGCTCTAAGGAATCAGTTCTCAAACATTCCTGCTTTGACTCCATGGATAGTTTGAGTAGTTGAATATTCATGATTCATTTACCTTTACTAGAGCAACTTCTTTAGGCCTGTAGGCAGAAAACTACTCCTCAATTTCTTCTACGGATTTGATAAAAAGATGGAATTTCTTCAATTTATACGTAATCTCAAGTTTTATTATCAGAATGTTCGAGTAGCCATGATGAAGAGTTGGTCTAAAATCCTTAATGGATGCTTTCAAGTTACTTTACGGCTTATAGTTTTACTCTGCATTATCCAATAATGAGCCTCCGATACGAATGGAGTCAGGAGGAGTCAGTCCATCATCGATCACAACTGAAGAGGAGTTGAATGCGAAACTTTCTACAGACGATAACTACGTTTTTTTGGTTTCCATGGTAACAATTAGGATTTATCCTCATTCTTGTGCTTGGTTTCCTTTCCGAGGCGTACTTCAAAAAGACTCATTAAACATTAAAACATTAAAACATTAAAAACTGAAGTGGTTCCTTTTGCTCTTTGGGAATTTTTTACTTTCCGTTTCCAAGGTTACAATTTGGACTTCAACTCATTCTGGTGGTTGGTCTCCTTTTTTTTCATATGCAAATACTATTCAATATTTTACAACAAACAAACTTCCACACACAACAACCGAGTATTGAAACGGTGCCTTTTGCTATTTAGCAGCTTCTGTTGTTTCTATTTGCTTTTGTTTCCATGGTTACCAGCTGGAATTTGGCAGGGATGTGTCTCGGCTTAGGGTCACTCAAAAACTCTCCGTACATCTCTACTCTTTCTCAAAACTTACTGTAAACATCTCCCATATATGTTTTTATTTAAAATCTTTTTTCTCAGATGTCCTTCTAAAATACTTTATATATAGATAGATAGATAGATAGATAGATAGATAGATAGATAGATAGATAGATAGATAGATAGATAGATAGATAGATAGAATGTTAGTTATAAATATTTATACCAG
>VRLP01004349.1:0-50178 GCA_009660295.1 Lophius piscatorius | reverse complement strand
CATTTAAAAAAGGACTTAAAACTTTCCTTTTTAGCAGAACCTATAACCTTAATTAACATTGCTGCTTTTTGGTAAGGCTTTTATATAGTTATTATTTTATTTTGTATTGATGCTTTTATCTGCTTTTGCTTTGTAGCACTTTGAGATTTGATCCAAATGTAAAGTGCGTTATGAATTAAATGTATTATTATTATTATTAAGTAGGGTTCCTGGTGAACATTGCTGGTGACTGGATAAAGAGCCGAGAGCAGTATCTGATCAAAATAGGCAAAAAATTTGCTTTATTTCCTGAAGTGTAGAATTCTTTCTTTCATTCTTTACAGTACTGGAAACACATGTTTCACTACCACACAAATGTACAGACACATACACAAATACTGACCCAGGAAAAGTTATGTCAGCATATGACAACAGCATGATGAAGCTTTCGTGGATAAAACAGGAGAGAAAAGCAGGAGAGGTAGTCGGACACAAATGGAAAAGACCGGCAAATGCTGCGTTCTGTTGAGGTGAAGTCGCGAGGAGTTGGATCTTGGTGCTGTAATCGGAGATTTAGATCAATATAAATAGCTCTGACTCTCTTCTTCTCCTATCCTGCCCTCCAGGTATCGCCAGGAAGAATCCTAGGACACCTCTGTCCGATCTTCATGGCACCAACGCCTTGAACGAGAGGACCAGCTGGTGAGAAGCGAACATCACACGGGTTAAAAACAGTGTTGCCTCTGAGTCTCACAGCTTTTACAGCATATATTCAAATTATACATCGAAATATGCAGCTTAATTGGGACTTTTTTTTTTGTTCCAAAAAACTAAAAACCCTCCCAACAAATGATGGGAATTACCCATGACATTAAAAACTGTAACCACGGAAAGATGGCAATATTCAATGCAAAAATGCAATTATTATGCTATTACTGATATTTCTGCTATTAATATGTGGCACACTGACCACTTAGGTTCATGCATTGAAACAGTCCAGGTTCACGCAGTGAAACAGTCCAGGTTCACGCAGTGAAACAATCCAGGTTCATCCAGTGATCAGTCCAGGTTCATACAGTGAAACAGTCCAGGTTCATTCAGTGATCAGTCCAGGTTCATTCAGTGAAACAGTTCAGGTTCATACAGTGACAGTCCAGGTTTATGAAGGGAAACAGTCCAGGTTTATAAAGATGTTCAGTTTCACCATCAACACTTAACTTTTCTTGAGAAATGTTCTGCTTGTATTTATTTATTCCAGTACCATAAATCACTAATGTGCGTTTGTATTCTGCACATACCTCACCACACGCGGAGATTTGATTTGGATTGATTTGGAAGAAATGGAAGAAACCCGTTTTTCTTCTGTGTCCTCATCCTTCTGTGTGCATGATGCATTCTATTCAAAGACAAATCAATATTTCTGATCAACACTGTGAAACAAGAAATTTCTAGTACTGCAGAAGCTCCCCTCCCCCCCTCACCTCCGCTCCTGTCTCTCTAGGGATGGCTATGGTGTTGGCTGTAACGGTCGCAGCTCCAGGTCTGCTCGCCTGTCCTCCACAGGAAGTCCCGCGCTGGAAGAAGATGGGATCTTCCTCAACTCGACAAGCAGCAAGCTCCTGGAGAGAGCTCAGGGCATCCTCCTGTGAGTCCCACAGAGACGCCTACTGGAGTCATTAGCTCCTGGCTGCAGCAGTGAAATTGAAAGCTTCAATATTAGTACTGATGTACCGAATATGTTAATATGCTAAGTTGTGCATCATGGTGTCATCCTTCAGCAACCACTTTCATTTAATGGAAGTACTCAAAGTGGAAATGAGGAAGAGTTTTTTTTCTAGCCAGTCTAGGAGGCCCCATCCTTTCCTCGTTCCTTCTGGGGGGTAGCGGTCTATTGAGGAGCCTTTAAGTTGCTTTGACAATGAAAGCAGCCCCTGAATTTGCCTTTAAGATAATCTCCTACAGATAAAGCCTAGCATTTATAGGCCTTCCTTTGGATGTGGCATAGTCACTGATCAGCCATAACATAGTAACCCCTGACAGATAAAATCAAAATAACATTGATTATCTTTGTTACCATAGTACCTGTCAGTAGTTGGGATATATTATCTGGTTACCATGGTTACCTGATAGTGAGTGGTATTTACTAGGCAGCAAGTTAACATTTTGTTAAACTTAATATGTTGGAATCAGGAAAAATGGTCAAGAGTAGGATTAGAGTTATTTTGGCAAATGCCAAATTGTGATAGATAGACTAGACTGGATCTCAATTTGCAGGTGTTAGTACCCACAAAGGTGGTCTAAGAGAGGGCAACTGTTGACAGGGTCAATCGGCTGAACGCTTACACGTTGGTTCTAATAGACAGGTTTTAGAGCACACCGTGAATCACACCGTCAGATCTTTTTGTAGTAGATGAGCGACCAACACAATGTTAGCTAGCTTTTTCTAATGCTACGGCTGGTCGATGTAGGCACCAATCACATTTATTTTGTTTTTCATAAAGTCAGAACTAAGTTCTTCACTGTTTCAGACCACTTGAGCCCCTGGTGTTGACCCAGAATCAGTATCATACATACTCAGAGGTGCCATCAGTCTATATGGAGCAGGATTACTGCTGATTAATGGTTCTGGGACATGTTTTGAACTCCAGGTGTGTCAGCTCAGAGATTTATGGAAGTTTTTGTTACTGATTGAATGGAAATGATCAATTAAAAAGGTCATACAGAAAAACATATTTATAGATTTGTTATTGTTATCAGGACTAGAGGACAAAGACTATAATGGAATGTCCGTCTCTCTATCATTAATAATGAATGATTCTCTGTGTTTTCCCTTAACATTAATGTCATACCCTGACTTATTTTCTTTAATATTTGCTAATTAAAACAATATTTATCACCTGTAGGCGAAACAAAAATTGCAAAAGCAAGCCAACCCTTCCAAAGGTAAGATAAACACTAAACAGTTTTCCTGAAACTCCACAGAGATGAAGATGAACATGTATTTACTGGTGTTGTGTTTGCAGCACTTGTTGGACGTGAAGTCTCTCCGATACCTGGGCAGCGTGACACTTCACGATCGCATCACCAAATCTCTGTTGCACCTGCACAAGAAGAAGAAACCTCCTAGTATCAGCGCACAGTTCCAGGTCAGTGCTGCAGTCGCTACCTGCTGGATGGAAAGTGAATTACACGAGTCAGCAGCAACACCCTGGATGGATGGATGGATGGATGGATGGATGGATGCATGGATGGATGGATGCATGGATAGATGGATGTTTAGGCAGTTTTCCTTACTTCATTAAAATAATAGAAGATTAAAAAAACAGTAGATATATGAATAGGTAAAACACAACTATAAAGATTGAAGACGTCTTAAAAAGTAAATAATTGATGAATAGTATCAGTACTTGTTTATAATTAAAAAAAAACATTCATCGGGATCTGAGCTGTGACGCCGTCAGACCGTAAATACAGTTTTTCCAGTACAGGAGCTTTATTGAAGAATTGGTGTTTGCACTGACAGAGGATGTGATTATATGTTGTGTGTTTGCAGGCATCCCTCAATAAGCTGATGGAGACTCTGGATCACTCCGAGCCGTACTTTGTCAAGTGTATTCGCTCCAATGCTGAAAAGGTGCTGCGGATTATCTTCAAAACGGCTTCTCTACATTTCAGTTTCAATTTATTAAACCCCCCCTCCCTCTCTCTCTCTATCTATCAGCTGCCGTTACGCTTCAATGACAGCCTGGTGCTCAGACAGCTGAGATACACGGGTATGCTGGAAACCGTCCGGATTCGACAATCAGGATACAGCATCAAGTACACCTTCCAGGTAAACCTCTCCAGCTGATCTCAATGGACCCCAAAGTTAGCCAGCCAGCATACATCCAGTCACTCATACTCTGGTGATTTCCTGGACAGTACAGGTCAAAAAAAGTATATTTTACAGTTTATCCAATCATTAAATGTATTCAAATAGACGATACATTGATCAGCCAGAACATTATAACCACCAGCAGGTAAAGTGAATAACATTGATTATATCTGGTCACGGTGAGACCGGTCAGTGGGCGGGATATATTATCTGTGAGTGGGTGGGATATATCACCTGGTTACCATGGTAACATGTCAGTGGATGGGATATATTACCTTGATACCTGTCAGATGGTGGGATAAATTGAGGAGCAAGTAAACATTTCGTTAAGAATGTGATGTTTTGGAAGCAGAAAAAAAATCACGGTTATTGCCTACTAAAGTTGTCTGAGGAAGGACTACGGGAGAACTGACACCGTCATGGGCGCTCAGGGCTTATTGATTGACGTTGGGAGTGAGGCAAGCTTGTATTGTAAGATCACACTGGAGGAAGAAGTCTTTATTGTCACATACAGTCATACAAGTGGTATAACTCAGCGAAATTGGATCTCTGCATTAACCCATACCTGAGGAGCAGTGGGCAGCTATCTGCAGCACACGGGGAGTGGATCTGGATTTGGGGGCTTGCTCAAGGACCCTTTGACAGGTAGACTGCTTGGGCTTGAACCGCTGACCTGCCAGTCTTCTGATTGGGTGAAGGCTTCTCTACCCCCTGAGATCTTCTGTTGCAAAAGAGGCTTAACGAGTTCATGCTGGTCCTGATTGAAAGGTGTCAGAACACAGGGCATCGCAGAGATGTTCTTTTGGCAAAAGTGGACCTACACAATATTAGAAAGGTTATTTTAATGTTATGGCTGATGGGTGCAGCGTTCATTCTGGTACTATTTTTAAATAACTGTACATGCGGAAGTGTATTCATCTGACCGGTAAATGGTTATTTTATATGCTATTATAGAACAGGATTTCCTTATTTATTGAGATTCTCTGTAATATGGTTTTTCTTTTTCTTTACATATTAATATAAATCGCGAATCACTATGAAGCCTCATTTTGCCTGAAATTGACCACACAAACACTGTTTTGCAGGACTTTGTACGTCACTTTCATGTTCTGCTGCCTCGGGGCACAAGTCCAACCAAGTCAGGCATCAGGGATTTTTTCAGACGGATCCACCTGCCCCCTGCTGGGTATCAAGTGGGGAACACAATGGTACTGACTCCACCTGCACCTTCAATGGTTTTATTTTGGTACACCATCTTATAGGCTGGCCTTATTTATATGTTTGTGTGTATCGTAGGTGTTCCTGCGGGAGGCGGAGCGTCAACGCCTGCAGACCCTCCTCCACCAGGAGGTCCTACGGCGAATCGTCACGCTGCAGCGTCGCTTCCGGGCTGTCCTTGAGCGGAAGCACTTTCTCGAGATGAAGCGAGCCACCTGTGTCATCCAGGTGAGACGTAGCTGTGGAAGGGAGAGGAGGGTTTCAGTAGTAGCGGCTCCTCTCATGGCCTAGTTTATATAAGCAATATTCAAAGTTCTAATGAGTTCTAAAAGGAAAACTGTAAGTGTTTTGTGGATCAATTGAAGAGTCTGGCATAGCGGAGTTTCTTCCTCCCAGCATTTTAGAGGATGTCCTATGTATAAAGTCCTGGGACTGTTTAAGCCTTATATCAATAATAGTTGTGCATTTTCTCCTGACTAAGTTCAGATCTCTCTAAATATGGAGTCTCGATCAACTTAGTCTCTTAGCAGTTCACTGCACTCTTCTTGATCGAGATCTCAGATGTTGTACCTGGAATCTTCTGGAGCCACCCTTCCAGTTTAGGGGTCACAGTCCCTAATACTCCTATCACCGCTAGGACTACATTGGCCTTCACCTACCACATCTGTTCCAGCTGCTCCCTTAGACCCTGTTGCTTCTCCATCTTTTTGTCCTCCTTCTTCCTGATGTTCCTGTCAGCTGGAATTGCCACGTCTATCACAGCTGCCCTCTCCTGGCCCTTCACAACCACCACTATGTCGGGTTGGTTAGCCAGTAGCGGCTAGTCAGTCTGGAACTTGAAGTCCCACTGGATCTTGGCTCCGTTGTTCTCAGCCACCTTCAGTGGTGCTTTCTCGCCGGGACTTGGGGACTTCTAGATCAAAACCTTTTCCTTAAATTAAATACAAGATGAGCTGCTCAGTTTTTCCTTAAGCTGTATTAAACGTAAAATGGCTGAGTCATGCTGTGGTAAATGGCAGCCTGCATTTCCACCTCTCTTTAATAAACCACATGTAAAATGTTTTGTTTCTCTCCAGCGCTGGTGGCGAAGCTGCCTTCTCAAAGATTCCACCATCGACTCCAGTGGCGAGGATGAGGAGGAGGAGGAGGAGGACGCGGCGGCGGTGTGTCTTCAGGCGGCCTGGAAGAGCTACAGGGAGCGCAGGAGGTTCCTGCAGTGGCGAGACTCCTCCATCGTCATACAGAGGAGCTGGAGGCTCTTCTGTCACCGCAGGGCTCTGGCGGCTTTGACGATACAAACAGCTTGGAGGGGATTCCAGGAGAGGAGCCGGTACTGTCAGATGTATGGAAGTGTGACGCAGCTTCAGGCGACGAGCAGGGGCTACCTGGCTCGACTCAGGTGAATGGGAGGGTTGCAGCTAGTGTGTGTGTATGTGCGTGGATGTGTGAGTAAATGATGAGTCACTAATTTTAATACTTTATCTTAAAGAAAACATGACTTCCATTAGCATCTTTAGCTCCTTGTAGCATGTAGAATCATGCTGGAGTGTAAATATTGCACATGTTTAGGCTCAATGATGTTAATCAAATCAATGTGTTATTCACCGATGATGGCTTTAGGTTCAGAGAATTGAAGGAGCGCCAACAGACACTCTGTATACATCCAGGACCATCAGCAGAGATGGAGGATATCCCCTCATCAGGACAAGAAGAATACGTCCCCAACGTCTTTGGGGATCTTTCTGAAGATTCAAAGTCCGTCCTGATCGACATGGGAGACAAAGAGGAGCAATGCAGGAGCATAAATGAGACGAGCCATAAGAACCGCTCAAAACGAGAGAGCAGACGGATGAGGGAACTGGAGCAGGCTAAATTCAGCTTAGAGCTTCTGAAGGTACGGACCACCAGCATTGGAGGGCCTCTCCCTGAAGACTTGGTCCAAGATAGCCGCATCTGTCAACTGGAAGACGATCAACAAAATTCACCCCAGGGATCTCCAGCAAGTCATGGAAGTTTTGAAATGCTGAGAGTGGAAGACATGGAAACCGACATCACTGCACCTCAAGAATTTCTCCAGACACTGGACACACAAGTCCATGAGGGGCTGAGGGATGCAAACCATAATGAGAAGCCAACAAGCAAAGTGGAAGGTCAAAGGGCAACATTTTATATTGCGTCAGACCAGAGTCCAGTTCATGAACAAAAATTGAAAAGCCCCAGCAAACCCTGCAAAGAGAGAAGAGAGTCTGCGTCTCGAAGGCCTGTGGTGGTGTTGATCAGCATGCAGAAGGAGAGTCCTGTGGAGGAGGGGGAGGGGCTGCCCGCCCAAACCCTAGAAAGAGCTTCCGAAACGGAAGCTGCGTCGGCCGATTCCCAAATGATTCCGATTACAGGCCTGGAAGTATCAACAATGATGGAGCAGCCTCAGGGGTGTGATACCCAGACCAAGGGAGAAATATTTGGGGATGGATCAGGCCCAGACTTAGCGGCAATCAGCTCCGCAGAGGTGGACATCCAGATCATCCTCGAGCCAAAGGACACTGGTCCTGAGCCTCGTCAAAATCAGCAGGAGAGGAGAACGATCCGGCCTGCACAGAAAGCTCCCAGCCCGATCCTGGATACCAAGCCTCCCAAAGCTCAGAAGAAGAGCTCCGCCCAGACTGTGATTGTGAACATGCTGGAGAAACCCTCAAACACAGTGTTCTCCCCACCCAGACGCAAGTTGCCCTTCTCCAAGTAAGTCACCCATGAAGTGAATAAAGTGTTGGTGAAACCACAGTCCTCATCCATCCCTTTGAATAAGATGCCTAGTGCCGTGTGTAAAAGTGCAGTTCTGGCTGGTTTTGTTTCTCAGGTCTGATAAGGACTTGGTGAACCAGGAAAGATCTCTGACTATGTTCCGAGACGACTCCAAATCTGCCGGATCCGGAAACAGAGAGGTGGGACGCACCAAAATGAACACACCTCACCACATGCTCATCGCTTTATCTTTCTAGCAGTCCGTCATTGCAAACAAATAATTATAGAATTTGTATACACTGATCAGCCACAACATTAAAACCACCGGCCTATTTATGTGAGGATCCCCCTACGTGCCAACAACAGCTCTGGGATGCGCTGTGTGTTCTGATAGGTTACAAACAGAACCAGCATGAACGGTCTAGGTCCTCTCCTGCATCAGGGAGCCTTGAGCGCTCAAGAGTTCATTAGATCAAGATTCAAGATTCAAGATTTTTTATTGTCATACACACAGTAGGAACATAGTTCACACTGAGTAATGAAGTTCTTATTTTGCAGTTTCCCTTTACACAAATAAAAATATTATAGAAAATAATTAAAATATATATACTAAAACTAAAAGTATAAACGTATAAAATATATAATATGTTCAAAAGAAAGAAGTTGTCCTTCCTTAGACTGCTTTAGTCACCATTAACTACTGCAGATCACCCGAAAAGACCTGCAGTTCTGGTGATGTTCTGACCCAATACTCTAGCCATCTTAATTTGGCACTTGTCAACATGCCTAAGATGCTTTTGCTTGGCTGTATTGTTCCTTCCAGCACATCAGACTCAGGTCAAATGCTCACTTGCTGCTAATCATAACTAATTAATAAATAATAAATGTTAATCTGACATCCACTGTCATTGGTTATAATGTTATGGCTGATTGGTTGATAACTAATCTGCATAAGGCTGACTTTTGAAAGACTGTGTATGTTCACCAGGATTGTTATGGTGTAGGAACAGATTTGTGTTTTGTGAAATATCAATGTCTTAGTATAGAAGATACCTGGTTAAAGAGCCACCTTCAGTCTTGTGCACGTTAATTCAGTCACACACACTCACACACTGTAGCGGTTAACAGCTGATGTCGTGTTCCTGTGGTTGCCCGTAAGCAGGTGGGCCGCCCCGGCCCCAAAAAGAAAGCGCGAATGTCCCGGACGCGCTCTGACTTCCTCACCCGCTGTAACTCTGAGGCGGCGACCCAGTCCGATGACGACGACGAATACTACATCCCCGCCCACTCCCACACGCTGCCCTCCTCCCTGTCTCCCATATGCATCCCCCCCGAGGCCGACTGTCACAGCGACACTGAGATGGTAATCTACTGGATCTCCGGAGGTCCAACCGATCGAGCGTTTCCTGTCTGCTCCGGCTGCCTCCCTCTCACCCTTCTCTCCTCAGGTGGACCTGAGAGTGAGGGGAGGAGCTTCACAAATCTGCTAACCCATCCTCATTGACCTTTTCACAACTTTCAAACAGTCTGATCACTGAGCTACAGGAGGGAATGGCCTTGCACGTCGCTTTGGTGGCTTTTGATTCGATACTCGGCCCAAGCTGAGTCCTCCGATCAGTCACCACCGAACTCTTCATCTCACTAGAGTTTATCTCTCTATCAAGGGAAACGGCAACTTTGTGGAGTTTAATCTCAGATTTTTCCTTCAGGAAACACACCATGCACAATTTTTTATTGTAGATTATTTTAATATACGATGTGATGAATTTGTGGAAAACATCTTCAATTGATTGATTTACCCAACAAACATTTTTCTTTTCTATCGTTTAGCTAATTAAAAGAATAAAACCAATTTTCTCCGTGGGTCGACTGTCTTGAAGGAAAAATCGAAGGTTAAAATGCCAGTATTCATAAACAGACGTCCTTGTATCTGTTTCTTCTTTGACAACAGTGGGCAGAGATTTTCACGGTGTGGAGTGACTGAAGATCTTCACACTCGTTTTTCAGTCTTCATGATATCGCGCCTCGCGTCACACTGCACGCCGACCGCTGCTCCTGCATGCTGGAGTCGCTGAAACCTCGATCCAAGTGTTTTCTCACTAACAGCATCATTTTTGCATGATTTTCCCGTTTTTATCTCCTTCTGTCTCATTTCACTTAATCTCTGCAGAGTCAGCAGATTTATGAAATGGTAGGAGATGAATGCTGAATAATTTATCACAAAATGTCAGATCTGCAGATATTACTGCTGGGAATAATACAGAGTTATGCATTCCATAATCTGTGTCGTACAAACAATATTTCTGTCTGCAAGGCTCCCAAGATAATCCTTAAAAACCTCTGTGGGTCATACTGGAAACTAAGAGACTGGAGAGCATTGCAAAAAGAAACCTCCAGAATCTGGTCATCCCTTTAAAATGATCACTCTTCTGCCTTCAGCCGCCTCACAAGGACCAGAAAAAGATCCATAAGACCATGTCTTCAGGAGACCTGGGAAAGGTGGAGGTCCTGAGGAAAACCTCCAGTCATGATGGAAGGTAAGGTCGCTCATTCCATCTGTGTGTGTGTGTGTGTGTGTGTGTGTGCGTGTGCGTGTGTGTGTGTGTGTATGTGCGTGTGCGTGTTTATGACTGCTTCACTTTTTAGATCACCCACAATCAAAAGTCCCGTTATAGTGGTCAGACTCTAAAAGACATCTTTACTTTCATAAGAACGCCTGCTCTCCTTGTTCCTTTAATGGGGCCTCCACTGATGTGAAATACTCGACTTAATGTATTTAGTTACTTACTCCTCGGAGGTGTGTGGATGTATGTGTACATGTGTGTTTTGACTATTTACAGTAGTGATATATTGGTGATAAAACACACTTGATATGTAGTTGCGGTTTAAATGTCGCTTGATTTTTGTAAAAATGTGCTTTTTCACAAAACAAAGACTACATTAAAAAATTGGACATCTGCCTTTCAGGTTTTGGATCAAATTATACAGCAGTCAGCCATAACATTATAACCACTGACAGGTGATGTCATAATAACATTAATTATCTGTTAACAATGGCGCCTGTCAGTTGGTGAGATATATTAGACAGCAAAAGAACATTTCATCTTCAAAATTGTTTAGTTAGAAGCAGTAAAATCTTCAAGAGGAAGGGACTGATAAACTTGACAATAACCACCTTATGATGACCAGATGACAGCGTCTGAGCATTTCAGAAACGTCTGGTTCTTGTTTGGTGTTCATGGCCGTTTTTTGTAGAACCAACCTACAAAACTTGTCTGAGGAACGGGTGAAATGGTGACAGGGTCCAGGGTCTCCAAAGTCTCATGGATGTTTGTCAATATGACTAATTTTATATTGTATATACATACGTTTTAAAAGGAAAAAAGGAAAAAAAAAATATGAATATAATTAAGGAGTTTATGTTTCTAATAAATAAACAATGGAATATGAGGTTATCAACACATATCTCCAGTTTTAGTGGTATCCATTTTTCAATATAAGTTAAGAAGGGTTTCCATATACTGTGTATTCCCTCTGTGGAACAACCGATCTTCTCCAACACCAAATGATGCATGAGGTCCTTCATCCACTTCTTCTCCTTCCGTTGGAGGAGTATAAACCGTCTACGTAGCTCAGGGGGATCAAGATGCGACCATGTTTTCTGCTTGGCGACTGAAATCCATATCTTGTGAAGTGACACCAAACATTGAAATGGTGGCAGAAGGTTCTGTAGGTATATCCAACACATCTGAAAAGATTTTAAATATTGCCAGAAAGGTTTTGGACAAAACCAAAACATATGCGAAAGGCTGGCCAGTGATTGGCTGCATCGGTCAAACAGAGGCTCGGGACCAGGAGTGAATTTATCTAGCTTCACATTGGACCAGGGGGACCGGGCAGAACCTTGAACTGAATAATTTGATGTCGTAGACCAATTGAAAATGAATCGATCCTATCTAGGGCATTCCTCCAAACTTCATCAAGTAATAGTGTTCCTAAATCTTCTTCCCACTGATTCCTTAACTGGGTCAAAGGCTCGAGACTATAAGAATGTAATTAAGTTTCAGAATGAAGTCTAAAGGAGAGAAAGGATTTGAACTTAACTGAATCAATTGTGTTTTGTAATTTAGCAGGATGAGAGGAAAGATGAGGTTCTGGAGCAAGACGAAGCATGCCGACAAGAAACCGTCAAGAGAGAAGCAGGGCAGCCAGAGTGAAGCTGCCGAGTCAAATGGTTAGAAAAACAAACACACAAAAACAAAAAAAAAAAACTATAGGTCATACAGATTATTTTTAGTAATCTACCTTCCCTCTGCCTGCCTACCTCTTCCCCCTTCCTCCTCCTCCACTATAGCCTCCGTCCTCCCAGAAGGCCCCTCTCCTCCTCACAGTCCAGATTTGGAGGCTGCCTCTTCTCAGGGGGTCAGGGACACTAAGGAGAACAAGGAGCCATCTCCTAAGATGAGGAGACGTCGCAGTGTGAAGATCAGCAGCAGTGCTCTGGAACCCGCCCAGTGGCAGAATGATGCATTGCACATCCTGACGTCGGCCCACGACTACCGCCGCATGAACGACTTCCTCATGAAGAAGGTGAGTCTGTGCCTCAACAAACATACATGAACAGTGTGATGAGTTCTCAACATTTTATTTTTGCCTGTTTTTAAATATAAACAGAAAACAGAACAAAATACCTTGTCCCGACTTTAGCTCAATCAGGAAGAGAGGCCAATCGGAAGGTCGGCAGATCGAACCCTGTCTACATTAGGGTTCTTGAGTCAGACCCTGAACCCTGGGCAATTCAAAGGCCCATTCAAAGTCACAATGCCCTCTACTCCTGTGTACGGGTCTGATACAGAGAGCACCAGTTTCACTATGTCGTATCGTATATAACTGAGTATCATAAATGAAAGTTTATTTTAAAAGGAGTGCAAAGAAGAAGGACGTGTGATACAGAGGCCAGATCTATTTGTACTTAATATGTTATACCACCAGGTTCTGTGGGCTGAGGAACTTTTGAAGATTACCTTACATTTAATATCTCAGTTTCCCTACATCCCATCAGATTTCTCAGCAAGGTTTCAAACTGGGGGCAGTAAATCTTATATCCACAATTTTAGAATATATCTCTTGGCAGTTACCAGGACTCTGCGAAAGTTATGGTCTAGCCTTTTCAGCTCCCGGGTGTTAAAGTGACATTGAGGTCATTAGAATACAAGTGAAAAAAGAAAATTGAAACAAAAGAAACTAAAGGTTATCAAGTTCTGGACGAGATCAAAATTGGAAGCAAGGGTGCCCTCTGCAATTCAGCACCTTTTGCACAAAGTTGACGGATCAGACGGTCAATTGAATCTTTCCTGACCCGCTGATTTTCTGTTCAAAGGCTCAAACTAGTCCTGACTAAATCCTGATTCTGCGAGACTGGGACGTTCGTCACGTATCTTGCAAACCATCTCTTTGGGTTTTACCTATTGCACATTTTCCAGTGAGGTCTGCAGATCCCGCTAATGGTCCAGTTCCTACAAAAGTCTCTAATGATCTACTTTTAACTTTTTCTATTGGTATGACCGTTCCTGTCCAACAGGACAGTTTTTAGCTCCAACACCAGTTCCTCCATCTATGATTTTAAATGTGAGGTCCCTCAAGGCTCCGTTCTAGACGTTCTATCGTTCTTTCTACATATGCTCCAAAGTTATGCAGATGACACTCAGCTTTATCTCCCAACTAATAACTCAAGCACTTCACTTAGTTCCCTTGTGTGCCTCTAAAATAATTAATCTTGTATGTCCCAAAACATCACGTAAAGAAAATGTTGGTTAAATCAGAGGTCGTGATATTTGGACTCATTCCACAGCCCGAGTCATATATTAGTCTGCGAATACTAATACTAATATTAGTCTGCGAATACTAATATATGTGGATCTCTGTTTTGAAGCTCATGACAAGAATATTGTCTAGTCTTGTTACTTTCATCATTTACACAGAGTTATTCCTGCTTTGCAGGTTTTACAATACATTGCATTTTAAAATTGAGTTGTCTCAGAGCATCATTCCTTTCAGATGTTTTAATTACCTTCAAACACTTGAGTAGCTTAAGTATATGCCATCTGTGCCTCTAGATTGCTGATCTGGAGTCTGAGGATGGCAAGAAGGACACCATGGTGGATGTCGTCTTCAAGAAGGCACTGAAGGAGTTCAGGATCAACATTTTCAACTCCTACTCCACAGCCCTGGCAGTGAGTTCTCTCTCAGGGGGGTTGAGAGTCAAGTCAAGAATCATCAGTCTCACTCAATTACATTAAATCATCTCCTGAACACCACCACTAATCGTCCATCCATGTTTACCAATTCACCATTGCATAGCCGAGCTGACGTTCCTTTCACATTTTCCCTTGATATCCTCGCCACCAGATGGATGATGGGAAGAGTATCCGTTACAAGGATCTCTACGCCCTGTTCGAGCACATCCTGGAGAAATCCATGCGTCTGGAGCAGAGGGACTGGAGCGAGTCACCGGTGAAGGTTTGGGTGAACACCTTCAAGGTCTTCCTGGATGAGTTTATGACCGAAAACAAGCCCATGGAGGGAACTATCGGCAGGGTGAGGCACTGGAAAATGGGATGGATGATTTAAAGTACACAATAAATCTCAAGTAATGGGAGCAGATATCAGGAGTGTCTCTTTGTGGTCATTCTCTAAAGACTTGAGTCAGTTTTACAGTTGAAATTATATTTTGAGTGGAATCTAAAGTTATAGTTTGAAACTTACTTTCTCACCTTTTACATAAAGTAGCAATGTAAATAATGCATTTATATATAATTTGATTGCACAAGCAGTACAAACAGAAAACCCACCAAATGCTCATGGAAACACATCTCTTTCCAGGCTCCTAAACGCGAACGGAAGAAGTCAAGGAAGAAGGAAACAGACATTGTGAGTTGAACCTTTAATGTTACTTACATTGTGTTCATGTATATCGTGCAGACGTAACTCTCAGGGGTTATGGGGCATTTTTCTCCATCTTTACAAATCTTCTTAAACCCTTTAATGTCCTGCCAAACTGTTTGGTTGAGCAAAGTTTTAGCAACAATATCTTTTTAAGAAATGTGTTCCACATGACTGAAGCTCTTTATAATAAGTCCAAGTGTTAACATGTATATGCTAAAGAGTAAGGGGCCGAGGATGGAGCCCTGGGGGTGACCACAGGTAAAAGAGGTCACCGAGGAGGTGGCATTATCCATAGCTATTGAGAAAGTCCTATTTGATAAGTAAGATTTTCTGGCATATTGAAGCATGTGAAGACTTACTAAACAGTTTTTTTAAGTCTAATATGTGCCAAATAGTTTTGTAAAAACCTGCTTTACCAATAGGTTGAGTTAATCTAATTCAAACTGACTTTTTTCCATGAAATACGACATGTCATCGTATAATAATTTTATGAGTCAGATTTTTTTTACTCTTTAGAATCTTACATAGTAAATTTAGAGCTTCTAAGATATTAAATTAATAAATACCCTGCAAAAAATAAAAAATAGGAAGAAATCATTTTGCCATACCATTTTTCTTGTCAAGGATATATAAGGGTTAAGTTCAACTTTGTATGCCCCCATCACGTACTGTTAAACCCGTCCATCTGTTCGCCCTCTGTACGTCTCCTCAAACACCGCGCGACAGAATTCAGGGATTTTTTCGGGGGCTTAAATGATTTTTTAGAACATTTGAACTTCTTGCTTGGACAGAAATTTTCTAATTAACAACACAATCTCTGTCTACTGTAAGTGTTGCTCCCTAAATTGAACGAGAGATACCTTCACCAATCTGGACAAACTGTTTCGGCTCATTAAATATTTCTATCAAAGTCCATTCAAAGAGCCAGTGGAGTAATTTAATATAAAAGTAGATTCATGAAAGAAAGAATCTTGTTTTTTGAGTGGAAATGTTCTCTCTCACTACTTTCATGTGAAATTGAGCTGAGTAACAATTTCTTACTGTATTTATATCTTCATGTTGTGTGTGTCATGGATGTGTGTAGAATGGACTGGGAGTTGGTCTGTCTGTCTTTTTTTCATTAAGAACATATTAAATATATTACATTCTACATATTACCACCTTAACCCTGATGTTGATTATCTTTTCAATGTTGTAATAAACATAATTTGAGACCATGCACAAAGACTTGGACATAAATGTCGGCAGGATGGTTCCATTTATCATCCCTTCATGTTCATTCATATGACTCAGCAGATTTTCCCACTGTTAGCCTTTGTGTGGGTTAAACGTTGCACCAGATCATCAAACGTTATTTAACTGAATGTCATTTTAACCCTTTGGGGATCATGTGTTCTCGTAACCTTTACAGTACAGACTGGTTGTTCTCTGAGGCTGAGCTGGATGTACTTTCTATGTATACTTCAGAATAGATGTATGGTTTTCAAAAAAATAGATGGGGCTTCCATCATCCGTGGTGTATGTGTGAAAAATAAACCAACATTTGTAAACATTTTATCCTATTCAATTGTTTATTACATAAAAAATATGAAATAATACCAAAAAATTTCTCACAACAATCAGGAACCAGAGAGTGAATCTGTTAATTCCGAAAACATTTAAATTACACTGCTGCAATGTTATACTAATAGAAATGTTGCATATTGGACCCCAGATGGTTGAACAAAATGTTTGGGTATATAAATCTGTGACTCAGCCGAGCTGACCGGTAACTCTGCTGCCCCCTGCAGGTGGAAGAACACAACGGGCACATCTTCAAGTCCACACAGTACAGTATCCCCACCTACTGCGAGTACTGCTCCTCCCTCATCTGGATGATGGACCGAGCCTGCGTCTGTAAACGTGAGGATTTTCACATAAAGTCACCTACATACGCTTGACTTCTACAGTGAGGTCATCATGACACGCCCAGGTCGCCGCAGTTTGCTCTTGACAAAGAAAGACAGTTGTTTTGAATTGAACTCTTGGAGCCCTTTCATCCTAGTCGGTCTCATGTTCATACCTGTTCAGCCGAAAAGCTTAAACACAAGATCCGACAGGTAATCAGTCACTGGCCAGTTTTTACAGCATCATTACGGACTCACGCCAATTTTATTTTGACGCTCAACATGCGCTAACCTCTCTCCTTCCTGCTGACACAAGAAGTTAAGTAGTATGGTTATTAATTGTCCATATTACAGTTTTTCATTAGTAATGACAGAAACAGGATATAAAGTATTCCCGGAAACTTTTGATTCTAATCTATATCTCATCTGGCCAAATATTGCCTCGGAATCCCCAAGAATGAGCTGGGGAGAGTTGCTGGGAAACAGGATGTCTAGAATACCCTGCTTGTCCCTGATTAGTTGAAGTAAAAAGCTGGATGGGTGGACATGTTAATTAACATGCTGTCCCCTGATCTCACACTCCTGCCCCGATTAGATTCAGCCTCCGTTCACTTTCATAAATGGATCTTCTATCCAGTCACAAGATCCACCGGCACCTTCAGACCTAGCGTCCAAACTCTGCCGCCTCACTGCTTGTCTTGGCGGTCGTGAATGGCTGAAGCTGGTGAAGCTGGAGAAATCAGTCTGATTGTGTTGTTGTTGTTGTTGTTGTTGTTTGTCGCTGCGCAGTGTGTCGCTACGCCTGCCACAGGAAGTGCTGCTCCAGGATGACCACCAAGTGCAGCAAAAAGGTAGGAGATGAATCCGTGACCTCAGGGTTTTTAGTTTAGGGTTGCTTTGATATTATAAGGGTTTGAAGATGCTCAAACACAAAAATGAATTTGGATTTTATTGAGTTCACACACGGATCCATAATGTTGTAATCCGTGTTTTTTCAGAGCGCTTCCATTTGATTGTGTCAGGGTCTGAATGAATGAGCGTGCATAGTTTTTTTTCATTTTAAAGGTTTTATTTTACAATATTTAAGCCTATATACCGCACCTATTATTATTACTGCACCACTCTATTTGTTTGGATGTGAAATAGGTAAGGCACTCTCTGCCTTCATGTGGGTGGTGTGTCTGGGTTTATTTTTTTACATTAAAGAAGAAGGTATTTAGTAGAATGAAGAAATAAAGGCGAGTCTTTCTCTGCAACTAATAGGTCTAATGCGGTTAAGTCATAGTTTTGGTCTCCCATAAAATGTTTCCCTGAGCACGAAAATCTACTTGTAGAATCTGGAAACACATGGATATGCTCAGGTTCTGTAGCTGCAGCATTATTATTATTGTTATTGCTATCTCACAGAAGTGAATTTTCCCTGTGCCCTCTTAACTTAAATGTCCTGGATTACCACTGTTTGAACATCCCTATTTACATCCGTGAAGCCAAAGCAACAGGACATCTTTTTTGGTTTGAAGACGTTCTTCCGTTCTGAAGAATCCCCTCTTGGATTAGAGGGGAAACATCCAGTTGCCTTGGACTCAACCAACTTGGATTACCATAACCTGGATGAATGAGAATCTACACAGACATCCCTATTTACAGTTTTTACGTAACACTATCCAACATCGGACATCAAGACTGTATAAACTTTCTTGAAAAGCTGTTTCATGAAAAAGTGATTCCGGGCCCAAGATCGACCCTCACCCAAAATGTCCCTAAATCCAATTAGAATCCATGCAGTACTCCTGCTGATATGACAGCACAAATACATGCATGTGTGATTGCATGCATGTATTTCTGTATAATGGACTGCACTGAGTGACTTTACTGACTGTGTTGTTAATGTCGGTGCCAGTCGGCCTGAAGGCGCCTCGCTCCAATGTAACATCTCCCTGTCTGTGTGTGTTTGCATTCAAGTACGATCCCGAGCTGTCGTCTAGGCAGTATGGCGTGGAGTTGTCCCGCCTGACCAGTGAGGAGCGAACGGTGCCCCAGCTGGTGGAGAAACTCATCAACTACATCGAGATGCATGGCCTCTACACGGAAGGGATCTACAGGAAGTCAGGCTCCACCAATAAGATCAAAGAGCTCCGCCTGGGACTGGACACAGGTGAGAGTCTGCCTGAGACAGACAGGAGTTATACAATACAGAATAAATTATACACTTCATGTCAGGTATCTTTTCATTACGGTTGATGAAAAATATAAGTACCAGTCTGACGCCTGAACTCACAGCCCGGCTCAAGGGAAGGACAGAAAGGAGAAGACAACACTTTTAACTAAAGGTTCATTTAACAGAAGGTGTTTTACCTAAGTCAATACAAATATATACAAATCAGAGATATCAGTAGAGATAGAGAGAAAGACAGAGATGGGAATAGAGAGAGAGCCCCGTCACATCTAAAAGCGTATATAGCTGAGGAGCAGCAGACACTGGTGAAATCAATTCACTTCCTGTTTCCCTCCTCACAACGACAATCCAAACAGGAAGTCAAGAATGCCGCCAAAACTCACACAGAGACACGCTTTCCGTCCGCGGCAATATTCTCCAACTGTTCTGAAAAAGTAAATATGTGATATTCAGTCCAGTGGTAGTAGGGTTCAACACTGGGCTCTAACAGGAGTCACGATGCAATTCGGCACACGCTTTAATTTTAAAAGAAGAAGAAGAAGAAGAAGAAGACACCTCGGTTTGTCATATACAATCATGTAAGCTGTACGAAGTAGCAGAATTTTCCTCATAATACGATAATTTTGAGCGTCTGGTAGGTAAATACTACAACTCCCATCTTGCAGCGCTGTGTTACGTCCACACTACTGTGATGGTAAATGAATAAAGGTTTTATATGTTAGATAAAGATTTTATAATGAAGTGTTTCTTGATGACTACTTAATGGAAAGTTAACATTCAGACCTGTCCTATCCACAGATAGGAACTGTTGATAGGATATTGACGAAGAAGTTCTGACGAAAAAATGTTGTATTATTGGGTTATTTCACGCCTGAAATACCGCCTTGACGCAAGTCGTTCCTCCGAGGTCAGACCTTGCTCATCACTTGAAACTAACTGAGTGATGAAGGGCTTTTCCGTCATGTTTTATATTAGGTTTAAGTCGCTTTAGTCAAGTAGGGAGACATCTTGGAGAAGCAGAGGGTGCTGCCACCCAGAGGTAAACACTCTACACCTTTAGGAAGCCAGAAAAAGTAGACCGACTGCGACCGTTTCTTCTTCAGCGCCTTCTTTTCACAGAAAGAGAGCGATGATTGAAAATGTCTGAATCAGCGTCTTTGTTTCAGATGTGAACAGTGTGAATCTGGATGACTACAACATCCACGTCATTGCCAGCGTCCTCAAACAGTGGCTCCGTGACCTTCCCAGCCCTCTCATGACCTTTGAACTGTACGAGGAGTTCCTCAGGGCCCTGGGTGAGCTGAATTTTCGCCCCATCACTGCCTTCCGTTGTCTGTTACTCTCCTCCAGCTGAGGGTCAGTTTCAGAAGGAGTAATGCAAGGAGGTCTGATGGCGTGTGCTTGTTTTGTTTTTCAGGTCAGCCAGACAAGCGGGAGGTGATACGAGGGGTTTACTCTGTGATCGACCAACTCAGCAGGACACACCTCAGCACTCTGGAGCGCCTCATCTTTCACCTGGTCAGGTGGGCGGTGTTACATCATTGTCCTTGAGCCTCCTACTGGACGGCGTCTGTCTAAAAATAGATTTTAAATACATTTCTGAAAAACGTTTTTATTAATTTTTTTTTATGAACAGAGTCTCTTCACAGTTTAATATTTGAAGAGGTGCTTTTAGATTATCTGATCTAAGACCTGATTATCAAACATATGATTAGCGTTTCCCAGTCTATACATTGTAAAAAAAAAACATCTTTAGCATTTGCAGTCAAGTACCGGCAGCTGTGTTTTCCAGAATTTTACTATAAAAATATATGACCATGTATAAGAACTTACAGTAAATAATAATAATGTATTAATAATGTAAACCTTTTTATGGTCAGATACTTAATTACATACATAACAGTAAATTACATTCATTTCAGACTATCAACCCAGAAATCCACTTTATTTTGAAAAATGTGTACCGTACTAAATGTTTAAAGTTGGTTATTTACGGTTTCATACCAGCGAAATCTGTTCTTTTTACGGAATAAAACTTTTACAGTAATGACTTACCAGTGACATTATGGCATCTTTCATTTAATCTTACCAAAAGTTTGTATTTTCCCAGTAAAGTTTTTTTTCTGACCAGAAATAAGAATGTTATTTACTGTTTCTTCATTTGTGATAATTCCCTCTATACAGTCAAACTGTGTTATTGTTGACATTTGACAGCTTTTTTACAGTATGTTACGTCTTGTTCGTGATGGCTGGTATTTTTTACTGTAAGATTCTCGCAACCACAGCTGCCGGTACTTTCCCCTAAACTTTATGGATGTTCGAACTACAGCTTAGTCACGCTGTCTGCTGTGTTTAATGGGAATGTGAGTCTCTGAATGAACAGAATTATATCTGGCTCTTTCCAGGATTGCCCTGCAAGAGGAGACTAACAGGATGTCGGCCAACGCCCTCGCCATCGTATTTGCTCCCTGCATCCTTCGCTGCCCCGACACCATTGACCCGCTACAGAGCGTCCAGGACATCAGCAAAACCACAGCGTACGTCCGACCCATATAAGCTCACAGCTCACACAATATCTAGTTTTCAAAAAAGTTCATAGAACATCTTGGATTTTTATCTACATTACTGTATTTCTCTTTTGTCTTATACTGTGTTTTATATAATTTACAGTCACCCATTCAGGAGGCGGTAAAAGAGACTTTTACAAGCTTTTAAAAACATTGCAACACAAGAAAGATAATATCTTCACCACAGGAAAGAAAATGTATTTATCAATAAGAACATTCAGATAAAATGCAGATACAGAAATATTTCCTGAACATGTTACCACATTTTTCATACTTTGTAAAGATTTGCAGCCTTGAAATGGAAACTTGATACCATGAAATCCAGAAACTGTATAGTCTCAACCACATATCATTGAAAAAGGATAAACACTTTTGTACTTTTGACAGCGTTAATTTCTTGCCTCTTAATGTCCAATCAAACAGGCCGAATGACTTTGATTGACGCATGTTCATAGGGCATGTATGGAGGCCTGTAGGGGACAGATTTGACAACAGACAGAAGAATAAAACGGCTAACCTGTGCGACACAAAAAATGTTGTTGTTTTATTTTTCCCACTCAAATTTTGACATGCATCTCTCCCTTGGGTTTTCCACTTGGATCGGTATATTTGAGAAAAACATTTTCAAAATGAAAAAACAAAAGAATAAATGTTAAAAAATTCCCAAAACCTCCATAAGAAAAGCCTCAGGAGAAACAAAGTTTTGTTGTTGAAAAATAAATTGAATATATTGTATGAGTCATGCACCAGAAACTCATCCGAGACGAAGTCCACTCACAGATTGGGCCTAAAATAAGAAACAAAAAATGACAAAGATCCCCACCTTTCACCAGACTGCGCTTCGGTCCTTGGTTGTTGTGTGTACAAGGTTTTATGCAAAAACATCAAGCAGTTTTTGAGTTATGCTCTGGAAAATGAACAAAATGATATAATGAGAGACTTTAAGAAAAACAACTATTCAAGCAGGGAAAACAAACCAAACCCAGGAGTTTCAAACACGAGACTCTGGACAGGATTCTACACACAAACCTTGTCATGAGCTCATGACTTTATTTTTGTTATTCCCTTCATTCACCCTCAATCTCTCCCCTGTAGGTGTGTAGAGCTGATCATCAACGAGCAGATGAGCAAGTACAAAGCCCGTCTGAAGGACATCAGCAGTCTGGAGTTTGCAGAAAGCAAAGCCAAGAGCAGACTGACCCACGTCAGGAAGTCCGTGGTAAGATCAGGCTGTCAATACAAGCACCCACCATGACATCATCAGGACAAAGAGGAAAAATCCTTACTGCCTGACAGAGAGCTTTTTCTCCTTGTTCCTTTCACTTTCATCTAAATGGCGACACTTTTCAGCTCCTGGAGCAGGTGACATGGTTCTCGTCATGTCACATGTCTTTACATCTCCATCATCAGATACGGCTGCGTTTCGTAGTACAAGCAAAAAGCACGTACCACAAACACGACGGGACGTGCTTCCAAAATGCTCATAGCACTTCTTGCTTTTTACTAACTTAAAGAAAGATAAAATGGGTCGGATATAATCTTAGATAAATGTGATGAGGTTACAACAGAAAGATATATTTAGATTGTCTTATTATTATTGAGAAAAGATAGTTATCTGTTAATGATTTTGTTCTGAAAGACTGTAGATGAAAGCTTAAATGTGAGAAAAGGAATTTTTTATTTGCTCAGAAATTTTATTGCCAACAGTAGCTAGCCGCTTTGCATGCTGGGGCAGGGTTTGTCCACTTTAGGCTACCATACAAACACGACTCACTCCCTCTGCAGAGTTGGAGGGTTCATTCTATGCTTACATAAAGACAACAGTTTATTCCCTGAGATGCCCCTAAATCTTTTGCACTGAAGCTTTAACTTACTTCACAGTCACAGTTTTTCTTTTTTCAATGAAAAGTTTCATCTGTAGGTGAAGGCAAGGCAACTTTATTTATACGGCACATTTCAGCAACAGGGCAATTCAAAGTGCTTGACAACATTAAGACGTGATAATAATATAACCAGTTATAAAAACATTAAGAAAGTTTAAAAAGTTTTTTTTTTTTTTTTTAAAAACAGCCTCAAAAATAAAATAAAAGCTAGAATAGTTGAGAATCAGCTGTCTAAGCCCTTTCAACCTCAGACTTAATTAACTCTTAAGATTTAATAAAATGCAGCAGCAAATATGAAAGTTGTATGTGAAATCAAAAGAAGAATTAAAAAGCAGCTTTTGCTAACCGTGAAGGTGAGCCATAAAATAAATCCTCACATTAGAAATCGACACAAAAACCTTCAAATCGTACGCAGGGCAAAGAAATATGGACTCAAGGCAACTTCAAACTAATCAGCCTCTCTGCGAAATTTACGAAAAGGAAAATTCAGCTCACCATTTCAGATTTAAGAATATCTAAAGTTTGATATTTGAAGTCACTCCAGAAGAAGGAAAGAGAATCGAGCTGGTATAATGAATCTTAATTGGACGTGCATGAATCACAAAACCGACAGCGCAGATCGGATCATGTTTTTTTGGGGGGGGTCAGAAAGTTGAAGAGACAAAGAAAACTTTGATTCCCAGTTATTTCTAAAAGAGATTATGTAACACTTAACGTTTGGTGTCCCATGGTCTGAATTGCTTCCCAATACGGACAATTCAAGGTACCACACAGCTGTTTGGTGTTCACGTAACCGCACAACCCGCTCTAGTCACATGACCACATAACTGCACTTACTGCTCTCACACCCTTTCACAGTATGACAGATGACGGGCCATCAGAACTTCATCTCAGATCAACCACGGTCTGCTGCGCCGCTTAATTTAAAGATGCTCCCAAATTTTGCGATTTTCAAACCCCAAGGATTCCTTTACTATGATGATGAATATCAGATCCAAATATATCTTCAATCGATTAAAGAAAAGAACTGATTAAAAAGTGAAAAAGATGAATAATTGAAGATTGAAGATTGTCATTCAGACTGTCCACCAGACGGGCACACAGCTCAACGAAATAACGTTCCATACGGCTCGGTAGCAAAATGAGGCTGTCGTGGCTGGAAAGTTTTTACCTAAATGTTTAGACTTATTTGGACTCCAAATCCATGCTTAATTTATGACCTTCACAACTCCTGAACCCTGACCTGTCCTTCCTTCCTTCCTTCCTTCCTTCCTTCCCCCCCCGCCCCCTCCTTCCAGAAACCTGTACTAATTGCTGTTAGGTTTATGAGCATAACCCGCACTGCCACCCCGGTATGTATGCCCGCCCTCAGCGCTCATGTCCATGTCCCGCCCACCGCCACTCCTGTCCTGTCCGTCAGTGAGACGATCCGTCCGCTCATACTGTTTGTTTCCACCAGTCATGGTAGTCGTCACATGTGTCTGTACGATATAGCCTGATGTTCGTGTTTTTGTTACCTGTTTTGTTAAAAAAATGGTTCGTGGACAAGATTTTTCACAGTTATGGAAATTTCCATCAGAGGGGAATAAACACGGAAATAATCCCGATTTATGAATCTTGTTCCTTTGATGCTCATGAAGCAGCTGATTTCCTAAACATACGTCTAGAATTACTACTACTAATAATAATAATACGGACAAGCCTTCTCTCCACAGGCTCATCAAGGAGCCTGTGACCTTTTTTCCTGTTCACTAATTGTCCTTCCTTAGACCACTTAACGGTTCTTACCACTGCAGACCCTTTCAGCTAGCCATCATATGACCCAAGCCAAATGGACTCGGATCCTCTCCTGCTCCAACATATCATCTTCAGGACTTCCTCCCTCTCAAAGCCACAGTGTGTCCCCTAGATTCAGTGGATAAATTACACGGAACAATAAGTAAACAGCTCAGATTCCAAATATCAACAGCTATTTTCCTCACTGAACAGATAAATACAACCTTACTGCTCCTCATTTTTCAAGACTGTTTTAAAAAATCTAATTTCTCAACTTAAAAAAAAAAGTGGAATAAAGAATTGGATCTGTTCCGTTTAGCTGAACCTGCACCAAACGTCTTTCCAAACCTAGGCCCCGTCCCCAGTTTGGTGGAAAACCCGGGTCTGTACATTCCTGCTGACATGCAGAGAAACCCACAAACCGACCAACAGACTTAGGCAAAAACAGAACCTCCTTGATGGAGGTAATTGGGCACCCATGACCCCTTCACCTGTTCACCGGTGGTCCTTCCTTAGACCACTTTGATGGGTACAAACCACTGCAGACCGGGAACGCCCACAAAACCCTACAGTCCTACAGATGCTCTGACCTGGTCGTTCAGCCATCGCCATCTGGCGCCTGTCAAAGGCCCTCTGACCTTTTTAATTTCCCATTTTCCTCTTTTTTCATAACATCAACTTTAAGGCAAATGATTCACTCGCTGCCTGAAATGTCGCGGTAGCTTAAAGCTGCGCCTTTTCTCATGTTGTAGGCTTAGGAAGAAATGTTTCCTGATGGGTTTGTGGTCTCGGTCACTACTGGAATCCTAGTCCCAGCATTTGGAATCATCTGCGTTATCTCAGTTACATGTTGGTGTCAATGTCGTGTTTCTACGCCTCTCTGTTCCTGCACTGCTATATTATTTATTCAACCTGTAGTTAAGCAGATTAGTTCTGGTACAAGAAGATCTAGCAGCAACAATATTAAAATCAACCAACATAAAAACATAAACACGTGGAAAAAAACTTAACTTAAGTATTTGATCATTTAAAACACAGGCAACGTTTTTATAAATATAGGGGTTAATGGGTTTTGATGATGAAGGTTAGTCTGTAATTTATTCCATGCACTGGTGCAGAAAACTGGAAAGCTCTCATTCCCACTTCTGCTCGGACCACTTCCAAGTATTTTCATCTCCATGATCCGGACTAATGAAGCCAGTGTGTTTACTGCTGTGACTCGTGGTGATGTTCATGGGGAGCGCTCCGGAGCAGCAGCTCTCCACTGACAGCTCTCTGATTTCTTGTCTCTGCTTCATAACATTCCAACATGCAGCCCAACTCAGCCAACCTGAAGGTAACGTGTGTTTGTGTTTGTGTTGAGCAGCAGACTCTCCGGCTCTCAGGAGTGATGTGATGAACTGTCAATACGTCTTCTGTTTAGCTCGTGTGGTCGAAGCCTTCCACCGTCTGTAGAAAGTCCTCTGTCTGTGCGCCATCATTAGAGCCATCAACAAAAACAAGCAGGATGATTGTCATTGGTCGGGTGACCCCTCATCTTTCATTTGATTTCTTGTGTGATTTTACAGACCAAAATTTGCGTTCGGCAAAGCAGCTCCCACACGGCCTCGCCTCCCCTCAGCCCCAGGCTGCCCCCTCTGTTGGATGGAGAGGGTGCTGGAGATGAAGGAGGTGACGATGCAGCCGAGGCCGGGATGAACGAGCAGCAGCAGCTGGCGATGCAGCAGGAAGAGCAAATTCTTACCCAACAGATCGAGAGTCTGCAGAAAGAGAAGTATGACGTCTTTCCTTGGAGGGAATGGGTTTGGCTGTACGTAACAGTCACATGATGTGTGAACAGAAACCTCCAAACATCAGAAGAACATATCAATAATTGCACACAATTTTACAAACCCAAATGTCGATGAATGACTTTGATCAATCAGATCAGAACGGACTTGTAACCGGACCTCTGTGTGCTTGTGTCTGTAGGGAGGAGCTGACGTATGAGATGCTGATCCTGGAGCCACGAACGTCTGATGATGAGACTCCTGAGTCGGAAGCATCCATTGGCACAGCAGACAGCTCTGAGAACATCACTGTGGAGGGAGCAACCTCTGACCTTTCTGGTACGTACTGTCTGTGGTGGGTGAGAAGGTTCTGCCACGCAGACATGTACACCTGTGACCTTTATCACAGGTTTACATGTGTGTCCTATGACTGCATGTGTGTCCAGCTGTGAATCTCGTCTGCAGTACCTTCTAGACACTGCAGGGGGGGAAAGCCCTCATGGAATCACAGGTCCATACATTTTATTTCAGAAACTAAAGTCTGAATCTGTAAAAACATTTGCCAAGGTATAATAAATGCACTCACGGAAATATCCATAATTACTAAAAGTAACCCCCCCATATTTCCATATAAGTGTTTTTGTATGAAAATAAGCAAAATTCATCACCTTTAACTGAGAGAGTCTTCTTAGCCTGACTCCTCAGTACTGCTCTGAGTATTACTGTTATAATCTAGGATACTGTAGCTCTGAGTCATACATGACGGCTGCAGCATGACCTGATTTCTGTTTATAGAGAAATTAGATGACCCACTTGGGTAATAACACCATTAATAAACAGTTGTCTCTTGGATTTGTTGCATTGTGGGTAACTGTGCCAACGCAGTGTATTGTGAGCATGTTTAGACTCAGCAGTCAGTAAGGATGTAGGGTGAGGTGTTTGTAACGTCTCTTTCTGCTGCTCTCTCTCCACAGAGCGAGGTCCGTACCGCCCCAGAACGTCAGAGGTCAAATGCAGGCGAACTTTACGTCGTCAGCCCGATTCCCAGGACTCTGCAGACTCAATATCCACCATTTCCTCCTCCTACCACCCCTCCTCTGTCTCCTCCAATGCCTCCGGCTCTCCCTCCCCTCACTACCGGTTCCGCTCCTCCTCCTCTGGGCCACTGCTCACCTCTTGTGGTCTGGGTGCCCCGTTGGCTGAGCCAGAGGGGAGCCAAAGGGCTGGTAAGACCCGCCACAGGCTCAGGCTCAGCCGCAGCTCACCACGCGAGCCCTCAGGAGGCCACCGGAGGGAGTCGGACTTCGGCTCGGGGCCACAGCAGCTGGTTCTGTATGGCAGCAACGAGTTCATGGTGTGAAGCCGTAGAAGGAAGGAACGTCGGCCAACGCCTGTTTGAGTGCAGGCGGGTGTACCAAACATGGAGGAGGGTGTGAACAGGGTTGAATGAGGCTGGTCAAGGGGCGAGGTTTCTGCCCAGTGTCGCCTGCCACCCCTCCTCAGTGCCCACCATCCTCCTCCCCCTGGTCCAGTAAAAACAGAGATGTGTTGAATTGAAAGAATGGAGGACTGAGACTTCTCGAACAGAGTGAAATGAGACATGGTCTGACCTCTGAGCGGTTTCAGTTGGAGGAGAGAGAAAAGAATGGAGGTAGGGGTGGTGAGACACAGAGAACACCGACACCTGCAAAGCCAAATCTTACAGCGCTCCATCTTTATTTTTTAGCATGTTTGCGGTTGGTTGGAGCCACCCAGAAGAAATGTAGCCATACTCACTGAAATGGCAGACATTTTGTCTGCACACAGAGCCAAGCTAGGTCTGCTTTTCACGTTTACACGGGACGCAGCAGCCAGAGGCTGCAGGCGAGTCCATCACTCTGAAGAGACTCTACATAGATACGTTACACATGTATGTTCTAATATTATTATCCTTATTGTTATTGATATTATTTTTATTATTATTTGTATGTTTCAGAGGAAAAAATATGTGTGTACATTCACCCGTAAGCCATAACATTATGACCACTCACAGGTCAGAATGAAGTCAGAATAATATATGAGGCAGGTATATTAGGTGGCAAGTGAATGTTTTGCCCTGAAGTCGTTGGGTTGGAACCCAGAATAATGATCAGATGTAAGGATCTGAGCAACTTTGACACTGTGATGGCTAGAGAACTGGGTCAGAGCATCTCCAAAGCTGCAGGTCTTATTTGGTGTCCCCAGTCTGCGGTGATTAGAACCTACCAAAGTTTTCTAAAGGTGGAAATTAGTGGTACAGCGACAGGGTCATTAACACCCAAGGCCCAATGATGACTTGTCCATGTCGTCCCACAGATGATCTACTATAGAACGAACGGCTGAAGAAGTCATCGCTGGTTCTGATAAAAAGGTGTCAGAACACACCTGCATCGTAGAGCTGATCTGGTGGCCGAAAGGGGACCTCCATAATATTAGGCAGCTGGTTTTAATGTTATGGCTGATCGGTGTAGAAAGAAACTCCAGTGCTGCTCTTGGTTTGTTCAGTGTTGATTTCTTGTTCCTCTCAAGGTGAAGTCTGAGCGGAATTCAGGTTCCACGTTTGTTTCCGTACTGGTTTTGAGGGGTTTACCCTAAATAGGTTCTTCCTCTTCCAGTCAGTCAGTGAACAGAGCCGGTTCTGGGAATCCTTGGGTTATTCTGACATAGAAGTGATAAAAAAAAACTGTGGATCCTCGCTCACAGTGATAGGTGCCTGGTGTTCACCTGACGTGAGGTGTCAAATGTCAATCAGCCATAAGAGGATCGTATCCGTCTACTCCTGTTTAATTCACAGACATCAGTGTTAAGAAATCCGGACTTGAATCTCATACAAATACATGTTGTCAAAATTGATTCTATGTTTGTTTGTTTCAGAAAAAGGCCATTTTTTTCTTTCCTCTGCGCGCGTGCGTGTGTGTGTGTGTGAGTGTGTCTGTTCCCATTTGTGTAGTCTGCACAAATTCACCGGTGTTTGGCTGGCGAATGGCCAAGGTTTTTTTGTCGGGCAACGTTCCCAAAGTAAAGTCCATGATCTTACTTTGGCAATCTGCATTATTTTAATTTATTGTCAGTCTAGCTCTTGTTGTGGAAATTTTCTATTAGCGGTGGCGCCTAAAACAAAGAGGTAGAACTGATCTGTCTTTCTTGGGTTTCATTTTTTTGCATAGGTCAATGTAGGTCGGAGTTTTTTTATATGCAGATAGTGGATGTGTTATTATATTCTCATGCAAGACATCCGTAAGGGGCGGCTCAAACCGGGTTAGACCAGTTGACTTGACAAGAACCGTGCGTTCTGAAGAAGGAAAACTCTTGGAGAAGATTACATTATGACTTGATACTTGCTGACATGCAGAGCAGTGAGGTCAGAATGAAGACAGGCCTCAAGCAATCATAAGGCAGTTCCAGTCATTTTTCTGTCACGCTCCAATACTCCGTCGTGATGTTGGGACTGAGTGTGACGCGAATTCTTACGAGGCTGGAAAATGTGCGTCATTTGAGCGAGTTATAAGATTTCGGCTTGAGCGAGAGCGTTCCCTGACACTGTGACATGAAAACCCAGCCGTGCCGAGATTCTCCAGACGTCAGCAGGTCGCTAACGAGGATATGGAGAGGAAGCTCATCACTGTTTGTGGAGCGTTGTGTGAAACGCCTACAGGTCATGCCGGGAACCCAGACACGGCGGCGTTTGGAAAGCAGCAGTCGTGTTTACATCTGTCGGGGTGGACGACGGCTGGAAACGATGTAAATAAGCACTGGTAGCATTATTTATGCCAGTTATGCAAGTCAATTCAGATGATGCTGCGTTGACATCTGCATGGGTAAAGCAAGTTGAGTGAAGCAAAAACTGTTCAGTGTGAACAACAAATGAGACAAAGGGGAACTATAAAGGTGATATTTTATAGTCCATGGTCACACTGACCAACATCCCACTTCATCGTCCATCCAAAGAAAGTGTTGGGTCATCTTTAGTTTACTCAAACCGCCTGCGTGAAGATACGGGGTCGCGTTCTTTGGTGTTGATGCTGAAAAGACACGCCACTATCTCTTGGAGTTCGGCCATCTTTGTGGACCCGTGTGCTCGAGGATTGCCTCTTCTTCTTCTTTTTTTATTCCACAATAGCAGATCTTCCCTCCCGGCTCTGGCTGTGAAAAGTAGCATTATCTCTTACCCAGTCCAAAATGAGTAGCGACTAACTCATAACTGTCAGTGTGTTTGCTGCTCTCTGTCACTTCCTGTCAGTGTGTTTGCTGCTCTCTGTCACTTCCTGTCCAGACAGTATCTCAACCATCGGTGTATTATTTTATAAGCAGACTGCTTAGCTTTACAGCAATGATGCCTCCGTACTCCATCTTCAGTATCCCTCCTCACTCACTCCATCCGTCTGCCATTGGATACTTTTGTGCAAGCTTTGCTCCGATGTCACCAACAAAATTGGTGTTTTTCACATTTTCCGTGGCGCCGGAAGTCCCAGTAAAGACTGTGCTGAACTTTTCTGCAACACAAACTGGATTATTTGCAACATAAGCTGGAGCAAAAAAAAGACCTGTTGCAAAGTTGAGCTGAAAGAGCAAATGTGATTCCTGATGGAATATCTTTGAGCTGATATTTGATGGGATTATTCCTGTACATGTCCAGACTGTCAATGTGGCATTCAGCCAAAAAGAAAAGAAGAAAAAATGACAAAAAAGTGAATGTACCTGTCACTGGAAGGCATGCTCTTCTTTATCTGGTTGTTTTTGTTCCTCTTTTATACAGCTTGTATGTATTATTTATGATCATGCTTTTGGGGTGTACATAAGTTTAAAGGAATGTGTGTTATAAAGGATATATTATCCTGTGTACGGTTCATTATCTACTGTTAATCTGGGAAACATTTGAGCAGGTCAAGCTGGGTCTGTGGTGTAAAGAAGAAAAGTGTGTCTCTGTCTGCACCACCCTGGACATGGTTATGTATACGGTGCAATTTGTGTTATATTGCTTTTTTTTAATGATGATGTCTATGGTTGTAAGAAAAAAAAAGAATTTATTGGAGGGGAATTAATCTGCTTATTAAAAAAGCAAAACTGCAGCCGAAACAAAGAGTGGAGTCATATTTGGACGCGTAGCTTCAGGCGTCTGTGCCATGATGATTTGAAATGTTTAAACTTTGCAGTGATTCCACGTGTGTTCAAAAGTCTTCTGCTCTGGCTTTGGTGGCAGACTGCTGCATTTCTTCATGTTTCATGTTGACCGACAACCTCAGAGAAGTGGAATATGAAACCATTTGAAAAAAGTTTTCTGTGCGTGAGTCTGATATATAAAAAAAGGCTGTCCCATCCATCCACTCATCCATCCATCATCCATCCATCCACTCATCCATCCATCCATTTATCCATCCACTCATCCATCCATCATCCATTTATTCATCCATCCATCCATTTATCCATCCACTCATCCATCCATCTATTTATCCATCCACTCATCCATCAATCCACCCATTTATCCATCCATCCACCCATTTCTCCATCCACTCATCCATCCATCCACCCATTTATCCATCCATCCATCCACTCATCCATCGGGGTTCCCTCTTTCTTAAAATCATTTTCCAGGACTTTTTCGGTGATAAACAAACTGCGACAGTTATGACGGATAGGTTATCACGACAAACACTAATACTCCCCCCCCTGCTTTGGAGATGTTACAGTGTATGAAAAGTTCTTTGAAATAAAAAATGTGATTGGTTGATTATTGTGATGCTAATTTTTCCATGTTGAATCCCATTTACTTATAATAATAATAATAATAATTAATAATAATTTTCCAGATTTCCCAGGACGGTTGTGCTAGCTGATCCATCCATTCATCATCCATCTATCCATCCATCCACACATCGCTCATTCAGCCATCCATCCATAATCTACCCATCCATCAATCATCCATTTACCCATCCATCCGTCATCTACCCATCCACCAATACAACCATCTATTCAACCATCCATCCATTTACCCAATCATCATCCATCCACCCATCCTACCATCCATCAATCATCCATCTACCCATCCACCCATACATCCATCTATTCATCCATCCATCCATTTACCCAATCATCCATCCACCAATTCATCCATTATCTACCCATCCACCAATACAACCATCTATTCAACCATCCATCCATCTAAGCAATCATCACTCATCCACCCATCCTTCCACCCACCCACCCACCCACATACCCATCCATCCACTGCCACACACATCCATCCAGCAACACATCCATGTCCATCCGTCCATCCATAGCCTTATTTAGCTGCACTTACATCATAAGTGTAATCAGGTTAACTGTACTTACTTTTACATCTGATATTTCACCACTAGGATCTGAAATTTCTGCTACTTAGAATTTCAAAACAGGCGTGCTGCTTTAGTAGTTTGTCTGCCCTGCTCTGTGTTAAAAAAGTGTACGACTAGTTCAATAATAAAGAAAGTTTTTATGAAATATATTTTCAAATCCGTTGAGGTTAATATTGGCTGAAAGACTTTCTATCAAGTTTTTACTTATTTATTTAATTATGCATTGACGTTTGAACACTCAAGATGACGGTTCCCATACCAGAAGAGGGTCAAACTGAAACAACGGATCGATGAAGAAGTCTGGAGCCCGTCTTCGTTCTCCCCCTCCTTATGTCCTATGCGAGCATGATAACATAACCTGACTTATCGTTTTTTGAATATAGGTGTGCCTTATGATGAAATCTTCTCCAGAAGATTTTCATCTAAATTATTGATCCAACTGTTGAAACTGACTTTCAGTGACCATTGCCAGATTTGTTTAGCCCTGTAACTTTTCTTTGCACATCATTGCTGTGTTCTCTGGTCTTTCGAATTTTTAAAAATTTCAAAGTGAATTAGGCCCGTGTCACCTCAAAATTTATACCCCAGTTAAACAGGATGTCATAGTTCACCACATAAGAGTTCCTACTCAAAGAGGTGGACTTAAAAATATAAAATAGGACTGGAGAGATGCTTCCGTGACCTTTAATCACTGGGATTCCTAGGTGTGCCAATAAATATTGCAACACATGTTTTTAGAGAAAATATTTGTTTGTGTTGAGAATGAAATGGGATTTCTTTTATTATGTGACATGAATTGAAGGTTCGATTTTTGAGAATAATTCGAATTTATGATCACAGTTTTAGACAATAAAGACATTTTTTAAAGTATGTAAAGGATACACTCCTATTGACTAATTCGGATACTACGGAGGAGAATTAGGGGCCACTCGAAAAAATTTAAAAATCTAATATTACAGGAATAAATTCGTAATTCTAAGACTGGCGAAAGGGAAGTTTTGCAATTTTGGCTTTTGTTATCTACTGTCTTAGTTGTTGTGTTGTTCCCCACACATACACACACAAACAAACACACACACACACACAAACAAACAAACACACACACGCACACAAACACACAGCCTCCGATGTGTGTCACTGTGTTAATGAAGTGGTCAGCTTAGTTTGCGATCACGGTTTGTCCTATTGAAGTCACCAGGAAATGCTTCTCCGCACGAGAGACTTCTTCCAAGTTCAGCGTTTTCAAACTTCTGATACTTGATTCGCCAAACTTATATCATTATTGAAATATTGCTTGACAAGATGTTCCACGTTCTTCCTTTCCGTCTTCAACGAATAGCCTAAAATTACTTATTTTTTCCGCATTATATTACGTATTTTTCTCAAAAGTTGATAAGTTGTTCCCACGCCTTCTGAAGTCTTGAACACGAGATAAAAAAAAAAGGTTTAACCACAGGTCTCTGTTATTACTGTTGCTTTCAATTCACCTCGGAAATCCAGAAATCCAAGATCCGAATGATTTGAGCGTATGCTCGCATCGCTCGATAGATTTGATATTGTAATGATCAAGGTGTTCACACTGTCTCCAGAGTCGATGGCGCGAACTCCTATTTTCTACAGAGGTGGGAATTTTCCTTTTTAAAATTGGCCCGATTTTTACCTGGTCTTGAACGCAGCAGCACAGCGAAACCCATCCTATGAAGTCCTTTAAGTACGAAAAAGAAACAATCTAGTTCACTTTGTGCTGGACGGAATCCTAAAGGGTGTCATTTATCCTAAATTCACAACATCTCCAATATGTCCAAGGTAAAGTTTATCTTATCGTTTGAGTTTTTTTCTTCTACCAATTAAAACAGTCGGATGTTATTTTAATAAATTGTCAAACATGTCAGTTTCAGCTCAGGATCTAATTATTTTTCTTGTCCTACAGATGGCTGATAATTACAGAATCAAAGTTTTCTTTGACCTGGAGACCACTGGATTAGGTAACTTCAAATCCAAATTGATTACATTTGATTGAACTTTTTAGGAGTAAATTGCTATATTGTGTATATTTCAAAAAAAGCAGAACTTTTTCAACCACCATTCATTATTAAGACCACTGGTAAAGATGCTATGCCGACTGCAATCACCGAACACAGATTAAATATAAGTTTAACTTTAGCTTGAGTTTACTCAAGCTAAAAAAAAATTCAATTTCAAAAATGTCTTGTAGTATTAATTTTCGATATTATGTAATTAACTTACAACCATCCAACCCCTAGGGGTACTGTGGGGTTGCAGTACCCTACAGTACCCCTAGGGGGGTAAGCAGAGGGGTAGTTCTGACGAATTGTTGTGCAACAAACCAACTACAAACCAACTGGTAGTGACGCTGCTGATCTGAAGAGCAGCAGAACCTCAGAGTCTAATATTTCTATTATATTTCTATTATAGTGCAATATGTCCAGTATATTGTAATATTGTCCTATAGTATATTTTTTTAGTATAGTATAACTTTTGTAGTATATTTATATTATATTATAGTGTAATATTTATGGTATAGTTTAATATTTATATTTTAGTGTAATATTTATGGTATAGTTTAATATTTATATTATAGTGTAATATTTCTAGTATAGTTTAATATTTATATTTTAGTGTAATATTTCTGGTATAGTTTAATATTTATATTACAGTGTAATATTTCTAGTATAGTTTAATATTTACATTGTAGTGCAATATTTCTAGTATATTTCATTTATATTGTTATATTTATATTATGGTGTAATAATCTAGAATAGTTTAATATTTACATTTAGATATGTATTTTATGTTTTGCTGCCGAACTCGAATATTGGGACTTGTTTTCATTAATGCTTCCTTGTTCTCTTATCCTTCATTCTTTAATGAACCTTTTCTTTACTCTCAGACACTTCACGGTGTGAAATCATCCAGCTGTCGGCCGTCTGTGGAGAGAGGGTCTTTGACAAATACTCGCTCCCCTCTGGCATAATCACTAAGGGCGCCGAAAAGATCACAGGCTTGACCGTCCAAAACGACAAACTCTTTCTTCGTGGGGATCAGGTACCATCCGTCCCTCTGTCTGATCTTCTCACCTCCTTCATTGCCTTTCTTCAATCCCTCCCTCAGCCTGTACTGCTGGTGGCCCATAATGCAAAGCGGTTTGACGGACCAGTGCTCATGTCAGCGCTGCGTGAATATTCCCTCCTGCATGAATTCAAGAAGGTGGTTTATGGGTTTCTGGACACCTTGCTGCTCAGCAGGAACCTCTATCCTGGTCTGAACAGCTACTCTCTGCCGAACCTGGCCGACCACTTCCTGGCGGGCTCCTACATGGCTCACAATGCTGTTGAAGACGCCAGGATCCTGCAGAAGATGTTCCTCAGCTGGAGCCCTGACCCAATGGCCACCGAGAAATATATTTACAGTTTGGAAGATTTTTAACAATATTTCAAAGCCAGCAGGATGAAAAACAGGAAGTAAACCACAAAAGAGAAAATATTCCTTGTAACTTTTTTCTCTGTAGTGGCCAGGTGTTGGAATATATGATATTTTGAACATTATAACACAAACAGAAAAATGTTACATGTTACGCCCAACAGGCAGATAAATCATGTTCTTCAAGTATTGGGATTGACATTATTTAGTATTATCATGTTTGTAGCAGACCTTTCACCCAAAGAACAATAAAAATCCAATCTGATAAGACAACTTTGTGGAGTTTTTTTTCTTCTATCCCCTCGACATAGGAATGATCGACTGTCCGGAGCATGTCTCATGAACCACCTGTGCTTGCTTCACCAAACCTCACACATATTAACCACGGTGAGGCCTTATGGATGGACATTTGGAACTCTCTGCAAATGTTCTTTGTGTAATTTCCATTGAAACATCATTTTAAAAGTGAACATTGATAACATGTCAGTTCATTAAATTACATCCTAGGCTCATCAGACAACTCACATGCAGAACTGTGAAAAAACATTGGACCTGTTGACCAGGACAACGTGCCCTAATTTAGGGAAAGGTGAATTCTGCTTTGGGTTCTGAGGTAGCTGAAGCTGAAGGGCAACTGGGTCATGCAGCAAGACAATGCTTCTGAGAGTAATCAGAGTAATTCCCCCTCCGAATAGGTCAAAATGATGAATTGAAATTCTGGGTGTGGTCCAGTCAATGTCTGTAGCTGAGGCCCTAAGAGATTCTGTGGCGGACATTAGCAGGTACGATCATGTTTAAGATTTAACCAACATGGCTGCAGAGATTCATGGTGCACAATCCTTATCCTCCCATACCTTCATTGTACAACATTGAGAAAGACCAGAGAAATCTGCACTGACTGGAGCTTAGAACCATCTCCAGCATTATACCGGTGGGGTGGAAATTTGTATGAGGATCTTAAACAAAGGCTTCCACGAGGAACTATCTTTTAGAGAATTTATTATCTGAAAGGGAGGCTGGAGCTCAAGTAGGAAACAGTCTGCAGGGAGAAGAGCCAAATGCTCACATTTGTATCAGGATGGCATCATATGATTCAAAAGAGGTGGTACGAGGGCGGTGTGTGTGTCGGTGGGAAATAACAGTAAAGTGCAACATCCTCGCTTTGTGGTCATATGAAAAAAAAACAATGGGCACTACGATATGTTTGTAATGTTCCAGCACACTCCTCCCTTTTGATTATTGATTAATCACACAAAAAACAATCATAAAAAAATCCATTAGACGTCCCAAGACAAACTTCAGGCATAGAAATTCACAATGATTCAATCTGTACCATCATTAAAGGGATTACACACAAAAAAGTAAAGTCAATATTACCTCCATCAAAATCAGAATCACTATCATCAGTGAGGGGGTCCAAATGTGTAGCAACAGTACTCTGTGGTACAGAAAGTTTCCCATACTGGCCTTTCATAGACTCCATCATAGAGGAGATCAGAGAACGAAGCAAAGGAATCCAAAACAAGAGCAAAATGCTACAACAATAGCACAGCCAGTACGATCAGAACAAATCTGACATTTTAGCCTTCCAAGTCCTGAGCACCTTGAGTGGGAGAAACGTGTAAATAACGTAGTTCCTCCAATTCATGGAGGGCAGAGGTCAAGGAACCATCGCCATTATAGTCGCACAAACCAATATGGGGAGCTGCAGTGGCGTCGAGATACGTGCGGTTTTGTAAAGCCATTGTAGATGTGGCATGTAACTGGTCAAGGAGTTCTTTGTTAAAGGCCGTGGTGTAATTGAGAAACAACTGTTGGTTGTACCACAGAGCATTAATCCACCGACCATTAGCAGTTCTACCTTGAATGGCGTTTATCTAATTACCACGACGAGTAGCCCAATCGGTGCGTACCTGGAATTCAAGAGGCAAAATGAGATATCCTCGAGGGAAAACTTTGATAAGAGCATGATAAGAGTGTTTGTGTGAGTGGGTTCTAACCGAAAGGGAAGGTGTGACAGGAGACAGGTGTGAAGTGCGCATAACATGGGTGGAATGTGCATGTTCCAGAGCAGTCGGAGGCAGAGATTGGTGCAGAACACCAATCTCTGGAATTTGTTTTGCCGCCTCTTCAGAGTGCAGCAATGGAGAGAGAGGATCTTCGTATACAAACTGGGCAGACCTTTGTGCATTGGTCACTGGGATAAATGGCATACGGAAGACATTTCGTGATGGAGAGTGGGAAATCAATTGGTCCTTTTTTTTCCTGCCAATCAGTAGCTGTTTGACATGCATGCGTGAAAAGTCGCAAGTCTTTCCATTCCCACTCATTCGGCTTACACAATGATGCATCGACGACGTCATAATAGGCCTGTTGTTGTGGATTTAGAGCTACAGCAGCTGCACAAACATTATCTAACCAGAAGATGACAATAATTGTCGGTTTATCATTCAGATCTGAAAAGAGCTCTAACTTAAACTCTTCCTCCACTCCCTCAGACACATGCACAGTACAAGCAACACTCTCATCAACCATGAAACCGGTTCTGAGAGGCCAGCTGTAACACGGATCCTCCTTTTTATGTATGAGCAACAATCTTTCTGCCACAGGAAAAACACATTTGGGAGGTGATCAAATCTGTTGGCACAACTTTCAGCCCATCTAGCATAGACACTAAACTAATTCCTAATTTGCACATCACATCTCTTCCCAAGAGTTTGATTGGACACAACTGAGAGAACAGAACTGGTGTTTAAAAGTTGGGCCATTAATATCCACACCTTTAGGTGGGACTGTGAATTTCTATTTCACAACCCCAACAGAGGCGCCGACTAAGTGAATAAAGTGACCACTAAGTTAAGGGGGATCCACTAAATCAGAAGCCTCAATCAACAGTTAGTTGCGCCAGAGTCGACCAAAATGTTCAAATCTTTGCCTTTATTTCTGGTCCTCAGAGTGGGCTTTGTTTGGTATGACTCTGCGGTGTATTGTGTATGTGTTCTTGTTTTCTCTATTCTCTGTTTGTGTTTTAAATAAACAATTATCCCTTGTACGGTAGTGAATGTGTCTCTAACACAGCTTCTGTGGAAAGCATTTCTTCATTGCGTGAGCTTGAGTGTGTGTGTGTGTGTGTGTGTGTTTGTGTGTGTGTGACAACTCTTTCCTCAGAGTCAAGGTCGGGCCCTCCCCTTCCAGAATTTTATCTGTGCAATCTCACTGAAAAACGAACATGGGACAAATGCAGTTCCTAAATTTCCCAAAATACATAATTATCTCAGATCTCACCTTTTCAGGTCTGATGAGAACCAACACGGCCCGGTCCAGAATGTCCGCGGCGGTGATCACGTCAGCGGTCAGCCCTCTCGTCTCTGAACGTTTGGTTGGAGGTAGAGGCTGGAAGAGGATTTTTCCATGATGATCAGTACACTGTCCGCTACAGCACGATTAAAAAAAAATAAAATTAAGCTCTATTGAGTCTAAAATTTAAGTTGGGGTTAATTAATTTTGAAAGAGATTTGAAGAATCTCCAGACATGGAATTTCCCTTTCATAGGCATCGAGGTCTAATGACGCACTGCAAAAAGAACATTGTTGATTAACATAAATAAATGACTTTAACTTGTAACCTAAATTAAACTATGTATTATGGTTACAAATCTATTAATTTGAGTCTAAAATAAATAATTTAAATGAGGTTATTAGTTGAAGTCATTTTTAAAATCACCAAGCCCCCTCTCTTTTTACAGTATGTAATATTCACCTTAAAACGCTGCCTGCTAAGGAGCTTTTGGACGACCTCTCTTTCTGTGAAACGCCGTCAGAAATCATTTATTTCAAAGCTCTATGAACAATGTATGCATCGATGGGATACCCTTCAGTTCCCCGTGTGCGAGGCTAGCACTTATCCAATTCAACTAATCAGTCAGACTTTATTTGTACCGCACTTTTCATACAATTAAAATGTAACACAAGGTGCCTGACAAAACAAAAACTATAACCCTCCTCTGCCAATACACACACAAACATGCAAACACACACACACACACACTGCAACAACATTGTAATTAATAAGATAAAGCATCAAAAGAAGATAAGTCCTTTTTAAAAACAGGAAGTTAAGGTGTTCAAGGTTCAAGTTTAACCAAACATTGTGGACTAACGTGGCAGGTGCCTTGTCATCTGAGTCACGTGGTTTTCTTTGGTCTGAGCCCGTAGAGGTATACGTGTGAATGATTTAAAGTTCGAACAAAGGTTCTAGGAACAAATGTGAAAATGTGACCTTTGATGTCATGTCATTTATTAAATTGGAAAACATTTGGTTCTCAACAAAGCGGGCTCTGTATTTTCCTGAAGCGCGCGCCTGGGCTCCGTTATGGATCGTTGTGAATGCTGCATTCGGTGCACCTCTGAAATCTGGAAATCCGAGATTCCGAAACATTTGATCGCCTGTATTTTACTATTGCATTGTAATGATCAGGGTGTCCCCGCTGTCTCCAAAGTTGATGGTGTGAAGAAATTATCTTTTCAACCAAAGGTAAAATGCCAACTATTTTTTTTCCACAAATGGAAATGTGTTTATCAACTACAGTACATCAAATCCTTACAAACCCTTCCGGCGGACTGAGCCCCAACTGTCCACATAATATTCATTATTTGCTTACGTTTATACTTGTAATATTTCTAATGCTTTTTGCCTCCTCATCCTCCATTTTGAGACGTTTTCTATTGTTCAAATTGTTCAACCAAAAATGGCTCAATAAAGAAATTAATATTTTTCAAACACACATTTTCAAAACAAATCAGCAAATTGCAAACTGCGCTTGTACAGCACACCTGAAGGTAACATAGTAAGAATAAAACTAAGAGGAATAAAGTAACTTGCATTTACACTGAATCATAAAGTTTATTGTGTTACATTAAGAAAACAAAAAGAGCAGCAGTTTCAGTTTCTAGCTTGTTATTTAGAGCTTTGAGTGACAAATGAGTTTTTTTCAAGAGTCTGCCTGAGAGGAGGAGCTGGTAGTCATGGTGAAAGACATTGGTGGATTGTGAAATTATTTGCGGGGGCTGTCTGGTGATTGTGTGTGTGTGTGTTTGTGTGTATGTGTGTGTGTGTTCAGACAGCTTTCGCTTTCAGCTTTCGCCCCCTGCTGTGTCTTAAAGGTACTGCAGACCGAGCACACCGAGATTTTTAAATGATTATTCTTTGTATAACTGACCTATTTTCTTCCACTTTCAATTATTCCTACCTGTTAACTGAGCTATTTCAATTTATTTTATATTCTTTACATTATTATTTTTTAATGTTTTCACAGTACTGTCTCACATGCATGTTCAGCTTGTTTATTTATTTTTATTTTTCCTACATGGCACAGCAATGACAACCCAGGTGTGATGGATGGATATAAACACAAGAGAATCCATGCGTTGAAAGATGTTGGCCTGATTCAACTTCCAAATTATATTTCCTCTGTATGTTTCTCAGAATACTGGCAAACACTGTCTGCACCATTGTGAATGGTGAAAGTTTGTATGGAGGGCTGTGATTGTAAGGATTCATCCACCTCCTTCAGTAGAATGTTTAGAAGAACAATGAGTCCATATACATATATACATATATATATGTATATATGTATATATGTGTGTGTGTGTGTCTATCTATCTATCTGGAATGCCCTTCTTAACTTGCTGCCACCACGACTCAGATAAGGCGAACAAAAAGGATAAATGGATGGATGGATGGAAATGATAACTCTCACACATCTGGCATCGCTGATCGCGGAGCATTTTGGGGGACCTACACAATAGGAGACGGGTGGTTCTAATGTTATGGCTGATTGTGAACAGATAAACCTGTTGGGATTCCTTTTGTGCATCGATAGACTATAAAGGTGCAATAAGAGTGTGTGAATGATCAAGCATTGACAGTTGGGGAGGGGGCCCAGAATCAAATCCTGCCTGGGGCCCAGAATCAAATCCTGCCTGGAGCCCAGAATCAGATCCTGCCTGGGGCCCAGAATCAAATCCTGCCTGGAGCCCAGAATCAGATCCTGCCTGGGGCCCAGAATCAGATCCTGCCTGGGGCCCTGTAGAGACCTGCTCCGTCCCTGTCAAACAAGACAGGGCAGGGCCGGTTCTTCACTTGAAGGCGTGTGGAGGCTTAACGGCTAGCTTGCCAAATGGGACGAGTTTCAACGGGACTGTGAGGGACTCTAGAGGCTCGGATATCCAGAGAGAGGAGCAGGGAGCGCTGAGCGGAGGTATGACGAGCGATCGGCAGGCGGCAGCTATCATGGAGAGACTTTTTCGTTGTTGTTAGCTGGATGCTAATGCTAGCTGTTAGTGTGAGCCCTTAGATCTCTGTAGGACCACGGCGGGGTTTTTGGAAAGATGACGCGGAGGGAACGCGTTTCAGCATTCATCAGTGACAATGTTTAAAAAATCAACCATCAAAGAAAGTTACTGTAAAATGCAGTTGTTCATATCTTCCTCACCAAAATCCTGCCGTGCTTAAGTATCATAACATCCAGAGGCATTTAGAATGAATCACTGATCTTTGTTGACACGTTTAGGCTGATTAACATTCTTTATTTTTCTTCAAGGTACGTTTTTTCTGTAAAGTCACGAGATTATGATACAGGTTGAGCAACTTCTGTCTTGTGTAACAAACAGTCAATCATTTCGTACAGAAACCCCCCAGGGGAAATTCAGATAAACTAAAGCCTTCATCGAAAACTTTGGTTTTAGTTAACACGACAATATTATATAAAAAAAGAAAACAACAGTAAAGTTTTAGTACATTTTGGTGTGAATAACCTCCTAGGTCTGATCTTCTTAACAACAACAAAAAAAACAACAACTTGATGTTTAAATCCGACATTTACGCCTCCTATGATTTTTTTCTGCTAGTGTGATCAATTCTATGTATTTTGTTCTTGGAGGTTAATTTGACTTTCTTGGATAATTCTAGATTACAAAATACTAACCTGTCGTCAGGTTGTGGGGAAAACCCAGCCATAGATCTATTTCTGTTTTTAAAAGCCATATATTTATGTCTTTTAAAAAGTTGAAAGGTAGAACATTGCCCCAATGTGTACATATGCTCAAATTAAACAGTCAACACAGGAAGGAAAACTCACAAGAGTTTTCCTTATGACTGACCTTTCACTGTTAATTCTTCACCAGGTAGATTAAACAAACAAAGAAATTGAATTTCAAAAACAAAAATCAAACATTACATGTTACCAACACAACTTGTTAAGTCTGACGATCCAGTTCTAAATGTATGAAGGTAGTTTCTCCCTAAAATCATCGCTGTTCTCTGCCCAGAATCGCATCACCCAAAAGAGGCAGACGTATAAAATAAACTGAGAAGAAAAAAAATCTATTGATCATGATTCGCTGTGCGTCTGTATTTGAAGAACACATTTTTCTTTTATAGTATAGATCACATTCGGGGTTGGTGTGGGAGGAGACTGAAGCTCCACATGTTTAGGCTGGACTTCAGATCGTAGCGTAAAGGTGAGCTGCTGGTGAAGACGGTCACAATTACACACATCCAATCACGCATAGTTTTGCGTTTCACTCAGGAAGCACCGACTAAGATCGAGACACCTGAAGAACACCACCTCTGAGGTCTGTCCCCACGCCCTTTTTCCTGGCATAGTTACTTAAAAAAGTGTGCAGAGTTGTTGGATTCATGTAAACTGAGACTCGGGTTATGCGGCATACCTAAGTATGAGTGTGTTTACTTTTTTCTTACAAAATGTGTCAAGGAAAATGTGAGGGAAACGCTCTGACTGTCATAAGGAACTACGGTCCCAGCGTCACACAGGTTTTTTTCTGTTTATATAGTTATTATTATAGTTTTTATTGATGCTTTGATCTGCTTTTACCTTGTAGCCCTTTGAGATTTGATCCAAATGTAAAGTGCGTTATAAATGAAATGTATTATTATTATTATTCTGTGAAAACCAGAGTTCACCTGTTTACTAGAAGGTAACTCTCGTAACGGTATTGTACACGTAATTAAACAATAGAGCTAACAACAAGAAAAAGACTAACAGAGGTGAGGTGCAGCGTAAGAGCAGGAGATGAAGGATCAGGATGCAGGACTCACGACACAATAGTGGGTTTCTGTACTACTACGCTGCTGTGATCAGGATTCCTGGTGACAGAGGAATGTTCTTAACACTTGACTGCAGAATCGTGAGGGAGGGGGGCATCGAGATCAGCCATAACATTATAACCACCTGCTTATTATTGTGAAGGTCCCCTCTTTTGCCACCATAACAGCTCTGACCTGTTGAGGTTCAGACTCCACCAGACTCGTGAAGGCGGGCTGCTTTTGCACAAATTTCTGATTTCTGCAGCTCCATTAGACAAAGCCTCAAAGTATAAGAACTATTAGAATAAAGCTGGGATGGCATCTTATGATTTGAATTTGTCATTTTACATTTTCTGGAAATCCTTTTTTCTCTCTCAGACGTATCTGTCCTGTCTTATAGTTTTATATATTTTTTTTAATTTTGCCTATTTTGACACATCTGTCATCTTGTCTGTTTGTTTAGCCCAGGATGGACACGAGACAATGTTGTGTGACAATTTCGGTTCAGCCGTCCAGAGGACTTGTGGATGAAAAGTTTATTGTCCTGGTGGAGAAAGTCGCTCCTGGTTCCCGGTTGACTGTCCACGCCCTCCACAAGTGTGAAGATGGACACAGCTGGGATTCCTTTGGTCACTACACCGCCAACGCGTTTGGGACTGTAAATGGTAAGTGATGATTTCAGCTGGTTTTTCCTGTTTGTCTTGGTGGGACGGTTTAGCAGTGGAAGAAAAGAACCCACTACATTTAGGATTGAATCTGGATAAAGAAGATGAATACATTTTTTTTTAAAATTCCGTTAACATTTAGATGTTAGGCTTTTTAACCATTTCCTTCTGTTAGATATAAAAAAGATTTGGCGTTGCTCCACAGAAAGAGCAAAGTAGATCCTGATAAAATGGTGGAACTATTTTTTTTTTGTTTACTTTATTTTACACTGCAGGAACCTGATGGAAGCTTTTAGTTTAAAACAAAATATAGACAGATATGTACTTTTAGTTTTAGACACTTACTTGTTCTAAGTTTGTGTTTTTACAGTGAATGAATCTAAATTGCATATAATTAGTGGTGTAACCTGTGGGGAGATGGGGTCTTTTGGGGGGAATGTTCAGCCTTGATGACGGTTTGTGGTCTCCAAACATTTATAATATTTCATAGTAATTGAAAAGTTTGTAAATTGTAGTGATCAGATATTTGATAATAATTCACATAAAAATCAGAAATATCTTGCTTTTGACTTCTCAGTTTCAGAGGATGACAGTCTGGGCGGAACATATTCTGGGGTTGAACAGATGGGTCTACTGTGGAGCCTCAGGCCAGTTCCAGGCAGCAAACCTGGGCTCAGGTAAGTCAACAACAGGGGAGCTATTCAGACAGCCAGTACCTGATATGGACCACATTCTGTGCTGAGTAATGGCACTTATTTTGTGCAAGAGTGCCCTTACTCGCCCCCCCCCCGATAAGGTGCACAGCCCTACTCCCTACGTAACTGACCCTGTGAGCCAGCATTCATGAAATGATGTGAGAAACATCTGCTTCATAAGGTAAACTCCCAGCTGACATATCAGTGAGAAAACAACTGAACATACCTTTGATGTGGTGAATAAAAAAGCACAAAGACAAAAACATGCTCACAAGAGAGGAATGTTCAGAGAGGAATGAACTGATAGACATTCCTCTCTGAACGCTGCTGCTGACGTCACCCCGTCAGAAGAAGGTAGCAGCAGCGAATGTGACATAGAGGGCGTCACCGGCCGCAGTTTGCACCTTGGCCACAGTGACCTGACACTGTTTGACAACGAACCCAGTAGATTCTTTTCAACTACTTACTGCTAATCATTGCTGCATTGCGAAAGAGTAGATACTTAGAGGATGTTTTCTACAGAAACCTGCACTGGCTATCCTAGTGCATTTTGGGATATGTGGTATCTGTGTTGTAGTATCAGCAGGCCAGTTATTATAAACATTAGATAATGTCACGTGAGACAGATATAATTGATGCGGCCCGCTGGCCTTGAGTTTGACACATTTGTACGCTAACACCTCTCTACCAATCAAACATAAACGTTTCCACAGTGGGATTGGACAGTATGGGCTCACCTTCACTTCCCATGAGCATCGAAGAGCCTTGTGTGCTTCACCGGTTGTTCTCTCTTAGACCACTATGCAGATGCTTGACGTGCTGACAGCAACGCCCAATAGGTCCTATTGTTCCGTAGGCGGTCAGAACCAGTTGAATAGCCATCACAATTGGACTTTTGTCGACCTCTAGGACAAAATGTTGTCAGTTGATATCAATATTGTTCTCACTTAACATGTTAGTGGTTATAATGTTATGGCCTAGTTTTTTATTTTTATAGGCAGTTTTTTTATTTTGTACAATTTCATTTATTTAGATCAGTGGTTCTCAAACTATGGTACGGTACCACTGTTGGCACGCAGGCTCCCTCTAGTGGTGCGCGGAGAAATCTCTGAAAGAGCTTACTTTTACTAAATTAAACGAGTTTCATTTAAAAACGTATAAAACTATCAACAATACTATGATGAATGAAATGAAAATATTGGAACCGTGAGATAAATGAAATGGTTTTTAAAATAAGTTCATTTTTTTTTTCCTGCTGCGTAGTCGTGTTGTGGCGCGCGCGCCGAGCCGTTACAAGCTCAACTGTGAGGACAAGAAGACAGTAAGCTGAGAAAGCTAAAATTACGAGTGGTTTAATAACAACGCAGTCGTGGCTTCAAACGGGAACTTTTAGGAGGAGAAGTGTGGATAAGGAGGAGAATGTTCTTGGCGTCTTTGTAGAAACTGCAGTGGAAGACAGTGAACGCAGCAGCATCCCTGAATCAGCAGCATCAACCGCTGAAGAACAGTGAGACGATATGACTCGGGTTACATCACATTTGAAATGTGCATCTACAGGGACTTCCAGTTGTTATTGTTAATCTTCTCCCCTGCTCTGTGTGTGTACTGTATGTGTGTGAGGGGCTGCCTGCATTAGAACCGTGAGTTTAAGGGCCAGTTCTGGTGAGACTCCTCTTCTCCGCTACTCGACTAGTCAAAATAAATGTTATTCTTATTGTGAATATATTTTCCTCCTGTTTGAACTACCTTGAGCTGAATGGGGTTACCTACTTCTACTAATGTATGTTTACATGGGTCATAATGGTGCTACTAGGAGAGCCGGATATATTCTGAGGTAGTACCGCGGTGTAAAAGGTTTGAGTACCGCTGTTATAGATCATTTCAGTTTCAGTCTGAACCATTTATACGTGACTGTACAATCTGTGGGAATCCATTATGTGAAGTCAAGTGATCAGCTGCTCAGTCAGTTGTTTCCCAAAATCTTTCAGGATGAGGAAGATGAACGTCCAGACTCCTATGGTGGTCACCATCTCTGTGTACCAGGGTCATCAGACTGAGGGCTTTGTGGATCTGGTGCCACTGGCCAGTGAGGTGGTGGAGCGGTGGTACATGTCGCCCGGTGTCCGGAGGATCCCGGTCACAGAGGGCGGGCTCACTGCGACCCTCTTTCTGCCTTCAGGTAGGCCCAAAGGAGAGTCGGGAGGAAAGTTCTGTCAGTGGAGCGTAGTTGTGAAACAATAGTTTGTCATTAAGTTAATCGCACTCAGGTTCAGTATAATTTAGGTGCAACTAGCTTTTGTTGGAAAAATGAAAAACCCCCAAAGGTTTCCATCAAATAATCAAATATAATCAGGAAGCTGCATAAACATAAGTAAAGTATACTCTATAGTTGTTGCTCTTCTCTCCCCACTGAAGGACCGGGACCGTTCCCCGGCATCTTGGATCTGTGGGGGGGTGGAGGGAATTTGGTGGAGTACCGTGCGGCACTGCTGGCTTCCCACGGCTTCGCCTCCCTGGCCATGGACTACCTGACGAATAAAAGCACGGTGGAATCTGGGAAGACAGTGAATACCGATTACTTTGAGGTTAGCTCCTCTCCAAACCCTGAGCATCCACTTTTTAAAGCCTGAACACAAGAGAAAAAAAAAACAGGAGCCAGAAAACACACACCTTGCAATTTGTGACACAAGAAAGGAAAAAAATTTGTTGTGGGGGAACAACCCCTGAAAATATTCAGGACAACACATTTAATCACACACTAGAAAAATGAATCACCCTCAGGAATATTAAAAAAACAAAGAAACACATAACATATGTTTGTTGTCGTATTATGTTACAAACATATGATGGAGTGAACGAGGCTTAAAACATGTTACTATACATCATACACTTGGATAAGAGGACAGAGCGTACCTTTATGTAAAGAGGTCAGAATACCTACACAATGCCGACCGGTGTAACTTCCACAGTAACTTTTAAAAAAAAGAGCACATAAAATAAACACCTCCATTATGATTTTAAAACTTCAAAGAAGAAAAATCAGAATCAGGAAAATTGATCCTTTACAGGAAATTGTTCTGTCGGATCAGCTACATTCAGTTGTAGATGATAAGGGGATAAATAAGCTAAAAATAAATAAATAAAATTGAAACGACCGTCCTCTCCTCATTTGTCCCGGGATAGGAGAACTTCATCTAAATGGAAATAATATAAATTGATGCGGATTTAAGATTTGCTCATTTACCATCTGTCACCACGTCCTTTTAGCGTCAGTCATAGACAACACGGTCATCATTGGCTCTGATATTGGTGAGATATTTTCCTGCACTGAAAGAACGTATATGATTTATATTTGCACAGCATGATATTAGCTTTCATTGAAACACACGGTTAATCCACTAGACAACACCGTTCTTAGCTTTCTAATGAATAAGATAACAACATGGCGACACTCTACATTCAGTAGCGAGGACCGTATGCATTAATCTCTTCAATGGCAAACGTTACTCACATGACGTATTTCTTCAATCCCCGCTGCAGACGGCCTACAGATACCTGGAGAAACATCCGCAGGTCCTTGGCAGCAGAATTGCCGTGTTAGGTCTTTCTTTTGGAACCACTGTGGCGCTCAGAATCGCTGTTTACTCTAAAGTGACAAAGGTAAGACCACTACGACTGAACGGTTATCTTGAGGTGACCCAATACTGTAACGGCTAGTTGAAGCTGACAGTCGAAAACAGAACTTTGTAAGACTGTCATGGGACCAGAAACTCAGCAAAAATTTTCTTGCTCGGTGGTTCCAGGAGGTTGTTCTTGACGTTAATCAGCTATAGATTTTGCAGTAGTTGCTGTTGATTGAGGCAAATTGCAGGTAACAACAAAGTAACACTCCGCAGCTAAAAACCCAAAATGGCTCTCCATCTTAGCCGGCTTCTTCCATAATGAACAGTAAGCCAGCTATCCAATTTGATCCCTGAACTGATGTGTTCCGATTAATAATATAGTTTGTGTGTGTGTGTGTGTGTGTGTGTGTGTGTGTGTGTGTGTGTGTGTGTGTGTGTGTGTGTGTGTGTGTGTGTGTGTGTGTGTGTGTGTGTGTGTGTGTGTGT
>VRLP01004348.1:0-50182 GCA_009660295.1 Lophius piscatorius | reverse complement strand
TTAAAAAAGGACTTAAAACTTTCCTTTTTAGCAGAACCTATAACTTTAATTAACATTGCTGCTTTTTGGTCAGGCTTTTATATAGTTATTATTTTATTTTTTTATTCATGCTTTTATCTGCTTTTGCTTTGTAGCACTTTGAGATTTGATCCAAATGTAAAGTGCACTATAAATTAAATGTATTATTATTATTATTATTATTATTATATACACTGAAGATAACAAGGCAATGAGACACAGTTGGAGCGGGACCACAGGTGAACATGAATGAAAATCAGACGTGGAGAATAGAATCACATTAAATGTATTATTATTATTTATTATTACAAGACAGACACTCGACACAAATACAAAAAAACTACACTAAGAAGGAAAAAAATAAATCTAAAAACAACAGATAAACAGACTAAAAGGCAAAACATAAAGGAAACAGGACCTTTATGATTTGTCATGTTTCTGTTGTCAGCATAGTTGTGTTGAAAGTCAGCTTTTGTGGGTTTAACAAGTCTCAATTTTAAGTTAAGGCTGCTAAGGTGGACTAAGATAAAAACAAAGTAAAACATATATTATTGATAATTGGGTATACATACATAAATTTAATTGAGTGAATAGGGAAAAGTAAGTTAGCTTTACACTTCCTGGCTTTACACAGGAAGTGCAAAGCTAACTAAACGATAATCAAGATAATCGGAACCAAACAGACGTACCAAATGGTCTATTCCAAACGATACAACTACAAAAGAAGGTTAGGTTAAGTTCAAGAACATAACACGAAATCAAAAACAAAAACATTGAAATACACTAATATTAATCACATACGTAGGGTGGTTAAACATAGGAGAAAAAACTAAGAGTGCTAGAAGTTGACCCCACAGCTCACTCAGTCCCCAAATAAAAGCTGCCTGCTTCACGGCTGTGAAGGCGAGATGAAGAGCAGAAGCATGCAGTTAAACAGACCGAAGCAGGATTAGATGTAGCAATGCTAAGCTAAAGCGAAGCAGTAGCGACAAAGCTACAGAGCTGAAAGTGGCAGGAGAGGCCGGAGAAAAAGGGGAAGATCAAATAGGAGGTCTTTAGATGTGGTGAGAGAGGTTATGTAGTTGGCTGCCGTGACAGAGGAAGATGCGAAAACATGGCAAAATGGAAATGGATGATTTGCAATGGTGAGCCCTAAAGGAACAGAAATAAGAAGAGGATTATTTTTAGATTCAATAAAGAACATCACAATGTTGCATTATTATATCATCTCAATTGTTCAGTATATTATGGGTTCTATACATGATTAGAGGATCCATCATTATCCCAACTGAATTGCTGGAACCTATTAGTGGTGGAGGGATTATGCAGTGGTAACTCAAAAAAGGAACGACTGACACAAGAAACTTAAGTACACAATGCTCTATTCATCTGCCTCAGCATGAGAAAGAAACATCTCAGGGCTACCTTATCTGGAAATAACATTCCTTTCTGTGGATCCAGCCTCTTAGTGCCAAAGACTCATGGCCATCAGGATAACAATAATCATTTCAGCAGCCTAACTTGCCCGTTGCTGCTGGAAATGGCTTATTGATGTCCTCACAAAGTACGTATGAGAGATGGCGCAGCTGGTGATTTAACGACGGATTGACTCGTAGGTTGAAGGTAGATTCTTTCAGAATGTTAAGTGGCACAGTTAACCTTTTCATAGCTGAGAGTGGCTCCTTTCTTTTACAAAACTCTTACATTTCCAGAGGTAAACACACAGATTTAATGGAACAAGATATATCCCATAAAGAGCATGAGAAAAAGACAATATACAGTTTTTTTAAAAGAGCAGTGTGTAAAATTTAGAGGCATCTGGTGGTTAAGTTCAAGATTTCAATTTATATTACATACAAGCAGCTTTTTGAGTATCTATAGGTAAAATTTTATTTAAAAAGATACCCATATTTTTTACAGACTGCACCTTTAATTTGTTGCAGCATGAAGCTGAAATATCTCATGTAATTTTGAGCTGGGATGGTTGTTATATCCTCAACTGCAGTTTTGTGTCATTGCTCACCACTGTTTTAAGGTAATTCAGTGACTGGTTTCATGAATGATAACTACATGCAGACACACAAACACACACACAAACAAACAAACATTCATCAGCAGTTCCAGAGTGAGTTTTAACGTCACTGTGTCTCTCTCTATGCTTATATTGTGCCAACTCACCAAGCTCCCCTCCCACTAGTTTTGCCAGCAAAATAGCAAAGTCACATTCTGCAATGTAGAAGGCTATGGTTACCCTAGTCACAGTAACAATTAGTTCCAAGTGTCTCAGCTTGTTTACGAGTTGTTTGAGCTGTCTCAAGTTGAAAACCCTGCTGGTCTGGTTTTATTTTCACTTTTGAAACATAATGACGGGAGTGTTACTTTCGTTGAGGAGGTTTTCCCCCGCATCTGTTTTTTGGTTGGTTTGTATTTTCAGGTGGAATATGCAAAAACTTCATTCAATGTGACTATTGCACATCATATCACATGATCAGGCAACCCTTTTTGAAAGAACATTCGGAAAATTAAGTTGATTTTTCATCAAAGGAAAACTGTATTACCGTATGTGTTTGTGTTATTACAATGTTATAACCAGATATTCCGAATTGATTAGATCATGCAATCATGCAATAGTGGTGTAACACTTTGTTGAACATCCATCAGACAAGATGAATTGGTATCTGTGAGACTCTTCAGCCTCAGTGTCAATACGTATTCAACAGAGCGATCCTAGTTTTAAATGTCAGGTACCTGAACAGGGAGAATTTTATCAGTTGTTCACTACACTGTGATTGCACAAGCGACAATTTCTTAGAGTGACTCTGTTGTAAACATTTTACAAAATCAGAGACAGAAGGCCTTTGCAGCTCACCTGACACAAAATAATGCTCAGGATTAATATGCATTAATTTTGTACAGCTTGTGGATTCAAACAGAGTTGTACCACTAGAAACCATTGGTGGCGCTGTGGTCATAATTCATGTAAGACATGACAAATGTCTACAAACACACAAGAAAAAGCAAAGTGAAAAGGAAAACTACCCATTCAACGTTGCAATGTGTTGAATGACCCTGGATTGTCCCTAGAGTCTCTAAATGTAAAATCGGAAATCAGAGCCTTCAGTTGCCAGTCTCCACTCCTGTTGAAACATCTATGAGACTCAGTTCAGCGGGTAGATATACTCTCTACATTTAAAAGTATGCTTAAAACTTCAGCTAGCGGTTAGCTATGCTGCTATGGGTTAAGACTGCTAGATGATTTCCCATGATGCATTAGGATCTATCTCTATAAATCAATCTCAAATTAATGCATGTTGCTAATTTGACTAGCTGCCTGGTGATCCTGTATGGACGAAGCTCTCACCTCCTGCACAATGGATGAATAATATTTACTTTCATAAACTGTGCACTTTTGAGGCTCCGCAGGGTTGCCTGCCGATATGGACTGATTTGAGGAGTGAGGCGGGTATTGCCGATTTTCTGATGAAAATTTTTCACATTAAAAAAAGTGAAATCTAATTGTAATGACAACTACATTCATAAAAATGTTGGATCATGAAGCACATTCCATTTGGATTTGGTAAATATGTTAAAAAATTAAATATATCCAGGAAAAAAATGGGTGTGTCTTATTGTACACCTCTGCTTATCCCAGAAACTGAGCTGCACCTGCTGCTCAGTAGTGATCAGAAGTCTTCAACTGGCCCCCCACCTGTAATATTAACAGAGGTTTTATTATAAGCTATGTTTTATTTCTGTTCTTCTTATAGCTTACCATTGTCGCTTAATTTCCACTGTCATTCTTTTTGTATTACTTGACCTTTCTCTCCCATATCGCGATACTTTTAGTAAAATACAAATGTATTTGCTGTAGCTTAATATAATGTTTAATTGCCTCTTCCACTGAGATCTCCAATTCCATGGCAATACATTTTGTGATGTGCTTGCGGTCACTCTTCTCTCCGTTCATTCTCTCCAAGGCGGATACCTGTAACACACGCAAAACCCTAATTTAAATAAGACTGCCACCATCATCTTCGCACCTGAAAGTAATTCACGCAATTATTCTTCGTAGATCACCCAAAAACCACATGCAAAGCAAACTTACAATCTGTTTGAATGCCCAACTAATTTGGGAAATTAGTAAATCAGGACCACTCTGCACTTTTTCTTGTTATTTACTAGTTACATCATCGTTGCCCCCTCTACCTTTCCATTTTGGTTGATTGTCGGCAAAAAGTATGACTCCTCACAGAGTTGTTGTGTTAGTTCCGATGGAAACGTAAAGAACACAAGATAATGCATGGGCACCAAAGTTTGAATTAATACATTTTCAGAAGAAACTGATTGAGGTGGTTCTGATAACTGCTTAAGATGACTTCAGGGCATTTGGCTTTTTTTTATCAGGGACAACCGACTGACAGGTGACTCAGCAGGGAACTAGTAGTCTAGGAACACCTCCTCCCCACGAGTGACGTCTGGAATACCCTGTTCAGTTTACTGCAATTCAAATTGATGGGTTGATCGAGAAATGATCTAAAATTCTATTATATTATTTTCAATAACGAGTCGTTGATTGAGTTGAATCCAACCCGCTTATTCCCAGTTCCCTTTCTTATGCTGGTATCTCTCGGTTTCAGAAAACATAGTCACACATCTGGATTCAAAATGATATGTCTTTTATACTGACTGATTAACACTAAAATAACTATTTCCTGGGGTGCATTTCTAACATCCACTGCATTCTAAGCTTTTATGGACAGCAGGGGAGGAAGTGTGCTCTGCCTGGACTGCGGATACTTCTCCATCTGTTTATTTGAAGCGGTGACAGATAGGCTGGGGAAATTTACTCCCTCTTCTGTGGCTGCAATCAGTCTCCCCATCACTACTGATAACGCAGCATGCCAAAAACACAACCTCACAATGGCAGCAGGTCCTCTCAACAAAGTAGGTTAATGATGCAAGAGGACTGCCTGTCACCCTCCAAACTCACGCAGGTCCAGGTTTATCATAAGAATTTGTTTCTTTATTCTGTTTGACAGCTGGTCTGATAGAAGCAAACAGTAGAACAATAGAAGGACTCTTTGGATCTTGGTATGACTCATCAGTCATGATCGGACTCTAATTAGTAAAAATTAATAAACATAACGAGTGGATATGCTTCCACATACAGGGGCATGATAATGGGGTTTGTAACGTTGTCTTGATTTGATTTGAATAAAAGGATTTGTTTGGAAAAAGCCCAGTTTTACAGAGGAGGTCCTCTTCTATACAAGCCGTCTGACATGTTAGTGCAGTAGCACGAACGGACAAACCAAACACTGGCTCTAGAGAAGACTTTTCATTTTTGTAGGTTGAAGTGGCAGAGAGATGACGGCTAAATGCTTTGCCTCTAAAAGCCAACAAGGAAGAAGATGATGAATACAATGTTACTGAGTAGCTGTTCCGCGTTTTGACAAATAGAAGTCCATACTTACTTTTTGGCACAAGAATAAAGCAACAGAGCTTAAAACATTACCTCCAGAAACAGAAATGATGAAAACCCACTTGTTAAATCATTAAAAGGTAAACTGATGAGGCCCGCGCAGTCCAGCGGAATACTCGGGGTGGACAGCTAGGATTTTACCAGTTTCCCTCTCAAGTTGGATCTCTATCTTAACCTTCTTTGACATCAAAGTTTAATTCTACATTATTTTTTATTGCATTGAATAAAAATGTGAAAATCAAACCAACTGCCTTACATTGTGTAGCTCCCCTTATTGTTGTCAGAACAGTTTTTCGGCGAACTGCCAGTTCTCCGGCTGTTTTTCCATGGACAACTTTGGTAGGTACTAACCAGCAGACTTGACCAGTTTCATTATAACAGTCAAAAGGATAAAAAAAAATCAAAAGTGATAAGAATTTTTTTTCCAAAATTAGGAGGACATGCGAACATGTTGCAAAAAGCTAACCTTGTTGTGTAAAATGTCATTACAATAAAATTAAATGAATGAAATTGTCTTCATTACTAATTTTTACAAATCCCTAGTATTACATTCATACATACAATACCCAGTAAAATGGCAGAAAAGAGGAGAATATATGTATGAATAAAAAACAATACCACAATACCGACAATTTTCTATTCTAAATCATTTATTTTCTTTTTAAATAAAACTAAAAAGTAATCTATAATCTGAAAACTATCCTCAGTTTCATGCATTCTTGACATTTTCAATCATATTGGAATCTGTAGATTTTCCTTTAATTCAAATAATATAACAGTTACAAGATAAGTGAACAATCTGTTACTTCGCATCGAGAAGTTTCCACATCTGTGTACTGAAAAATGAACAAATGGTAATTGAGTTATTTAAGTTATCTATATTTAATTTTGATTTGTACTGAGAATAAGAAAAATAACACTAAGTGAATTGGAAATGACTTAAAAGAAGTGGTTCTCTAACTTCCAAGAAGAAACATTCTTTCTTAAATTAAAAGCTTTGTGTTGCGGTTGCTTACAACTTTCATTGTAATCAGTTTCAGTTATTTATTTAAGTTAACTAAATTAACTTGTAAGGTTTTGCATTTTGCTTGCACCTGAACATTTTTGCTTCCGAACACTCGTTTAACCCCAGATCTTGGCTACAGATCGGAACAAACATGGTTGCCTGGAGATCCAGACAATAGTAGGCTGATAGTGGACCAATCCAAACTTAATATAGAGAAGGTTATGGAGCTATGATGCTCTTCTCTGTATGAGTGTTTACCCCTTATTTTTGTCACCTCTGTCTCTCTTTGCCATCTTCTCTCCTTCACCATTTCTCCTAGAGCATGTCTAATGCGCTCCTCAACTCTCCCCATCATCCCCCTATTCCGAGTTAATGCTTACTTTCCACACCTCCTCTACTTTTGCTTGTCAGCACTCTTCACTTCAGTCGTCCTCTGTCCACCTTCCTGTGTCCCCTCACTGGTCAATAAAGTATCCTAATTACGTAGAGAAGAGAGAATTGCAGGCAATTCAAAACGCTCCTGGAGACGGAAGGCAGTTAGCTAACATTACAACTATGGACAAAGTTAATTAGACTTAAATTAAATTCCCTGTGTGCTGTAACCTTCCTCTGGCGGGGGGGCATGGGTGCCTCAGTGACCCATGAGAGCTGTATCAGTCGGTCTCAGGCACTGTCAGGGTCAACCAAGTCAAAGTTTGACAAAACTCTACACCTAGTCCTCCAGTTTGCGGGTTGGGTATGATGCCAAAGACTCCGCTCTGTAAAAGTCTAACTAAGTTACGGAAAAAATAAAAAAAAACGACTGACCCTGCAGTGGACTTGAAAAATCAGACTGGTAGCTTGACTAGCTCTGCCTCCAAAAGGAAGTCAGAGTTACGAAAGATAGCCTGTTCGGGCCCAAAACTAAGATCCGAATAGGAACATGAATTGTCAACACCATGTTTGAAAAATAGAAAACAAATGAAGGCAGATTGTTTATGCATTATGGCCCAAATGTGATAAAGAAGACTAACTAACTATCTAGATTTACATTCCCGATGTGGCATAGAATGTCATGAGAAAACTCTTGCAGAAGTCAAAGATTGTGTAATTTCATCGTAATTATTGTAAAAGACTAATTCCCAATGAAAAAAAGGAATTATTTTATTGTAGAGTATTTTGCCCTGTGATGAACTGGCTGGTGTGGTGCTGCAAGTTGACTGAGGATCTTAGTTAGTGGCATGCAGTTTAAAGTCTCTGTTCACCGAGCATTTAGGCTACAGCAGGAACGGAATAACTGTCCTTTATCTCCATTGGACTATACTGTAAAAAAAAAAAAAAGGGGGGGGCTGTATGCTGACAAGCATTACCAGACATATATTATTTATAACATAATGTTAGAACAAACCAACCCAACTTAACAGCCCTAGCATTTTAATTATTTAAATTACCCAGTAATTAAATTGTATTTATCTAATTTTATTTGAGAAATGTCCTGTGCTCTGTGTCCTGGGTCTTCTTGCAGCTTGGGGGACTGACCGGACTATTTGGCTTATGTTCGACTCGAGATGGGCCTCTGTGCACCGGTGGGGATATTGCTGCATGATCCGGGCCCAACACAACAGAAACTACGATGACCCGATCTATAGGGTTGATTGGGGCAACCAGTGGTTGCTGAGCCAGTGTTTGTTGTATCACACTGTTCATTAATGTTACAGCCTGTTTTTTCATCTTTGTTTGTCGTGTTTTTTTGGTATGTTTCACATAGGGTATATCCCACCCTCTTTGATGGGAAATAAAGAGTAATAGGCTAGACTTTTAAGGAGAGCTGGTGTAGGTCACATCCTACACTCACACACACAGAAATAATATTTATCTGTTTCAAGATCAAACTGGATGTATTTTAAGAAATCTCTTTGACACAAACCACAAGTTTATATGAAGACTAATGTAGAAGTAAAAAAAAAAGTCTCTTTTTTTGCAAGAAATCATTAACCTTTCTTTGCAAGAAATCATTAACCTTTCTTGCATGGCATTTTAGAGCACATTAATTAATACACTAGTTATCAAATTAGGTGAGAAGCACAGTGCGGGGACAGCTTTCGATACAAGAACATAAAATGTACTTTTAATCTTGTAATTACTTATTTTTATTTGATGCAACAAATCTATTTTCTGGCACAAGTGGGGAAAAATATATTTACAGGTCAGTGAAGTTACCTCAGAGTGTGGACATCTAATTGTTTATAAAAAAATTGTTATAATTATCTGTATTTCAGTATCAATATTGGTGTTGATTTAGTGTTTTATTTTTTTTTTAATGCTTTAGTATCCTATCCCACTTGTTCGTTACTCCTCTTGCTCGTCAATACTAAGAAGAATACGTGAAAAGTATTCCAGAGTGGCTTTTTCACTGTGGTGGTTGATATCCTCCTCTGCTCAGAGGGGAAGGAGCTCCTGGATGTTGGCATTTTCAATTAATTTTCTTTTGGGTTATTTTTATTTTGAGGTAAATACATCACAAAAATATCACAGCCCCTTCCTGTTTCAGGAGAAAAAGAAGGTGTCAGGTGGAAGTTCGTTTGACCCTCCAGAAAGACGATAAAAAAAATTTCACCTCTAAAAACCAATGAAGAATGATAAGTATTTAGGCTTTTTTCCATAAGTTTGCTTTTAGCAAAGGAGTGTGAAAATTACGTCAAATAATTGAAACAGAAAAACCTGACTCTTGAAACTAGCAGGGTCAGTACAGATCTCCTATATATGTATATATAGTTCCTCATATATACTATATGAGGAACTGTAAGTCCTAGAGACATGAGATCTCATAAACCATCGGAGGTAGCTAGGTTCTGAATAGATCAATCAGTGTTGAAATTGTTAGGGTTCAGGTAGATTTCAGGTAGCAATTAGAATCAACACAAAATAATTATGAAGAAAGAAAAAAAGTTATGGCTTTCATGTTGCTGTCAATTACATCACCACAAGCATCCTCTCAGAGAAACTTAAAGCTAAAACTGTCCCTCTCACTTAACCAAAGAGATTATTTATGATCATAATTGGTAATTATAACTGAGGCTCAGCACATTGGAATGGATTGGCTGCAGAGTTGATGGCATGAATGTTTGATGAGATGTTTTCATTGATGTGTGACTGGTTTGTCATTATAGCCACAGAGAGCCTTACAGGTTAGCCTCATCCCTGATGGTGTTTGCTTCAATCATTGTTGATACGATCAGGGATTGTGGGGGGATAAGGCTTTTCACAATATAATTTCTCATTTGTCAAAGGTCATCTGTGCAAAAAGAAAAAAAAAAGTTCAGCACAATTACCGTTTGGAATCCTCCATTCAATCAAACAGGCCTCCTGGCTAATTAGTGTGCAGCCCCTGTCAGAAAACCATGGGTTCTCCTGTATTGTGAGATCTGTCTGAACTCAAGTCATTATGATAGGACAAATTTGTCATCCGGGCAACATTTTTATACTAAGAACCTTGATTGGGATACAAGAACTCCCCAAATGCATACTTCCGGGCTCTAATTTAAATATATACTACTATATAATACTGCATTTATGAATGGTCTAGGACAAGTCATACACACGCCAAACCATTTGAATATTTTTGAATATTCAAGTCTAATAGTTGCTGATGTAATAACAAAACATGTTAAATTTTAGTTTTTCTGTGTTAGCAGGATCACACAAAAACTAAATGATGGGTTTAATTGAAAATTTTTAGGAGCATGTAGAACTTTGGGCAGGGATCACTGGATGAAGGAAAAAAAGGAAAAGACAGACTATATTTGTCACATACAATCATACGCCCGGGAAGCAGTTTGGGGTTCAGGATCGGGCAGAGTCAGGAAGTTTAATTTTAATGAAAAAAATTCTGTCTGGTAGTTGGAGAATAATCATAGAAAGTAATTAAAATAATTATTATAATTCATGAACTACCTGACAGATATTGATAGGACTTACTTAAGAGATATCAATTAATTCAGAGTCAATAAAAGGAGTCAGAATTTCGGTTTCAATTTCTTTAATATTTGCATTATGGATTGTTTTTCATAATTTCAGTCGAGAATGCTTTAACTGCCTCAGGGATTTTGATGAAAATTTGTAGAGGGTTATTCATGTAGCGAGGAGGAACCTATTAATTTCTTAACTAGTCTGGATAGAGGGGTAACTTTGTATTTAAGTTAACATCTTCCTGCCTGTCTTTGTCATTTTGATGATAAGTGATTTCAAATAAGATAAGTTAAGATAAGATGATAAGATGAACTTTATTTTTCCACAGGGGGAGAAAAATAAAAAATGTAATTAAACTAACAATTGGCTGATGTTAACAGTAGCGCCCTTGAGCTATTTACAGATAGTGCACGTCATTGTGAAGCTGGATAGCTCAGTAGGTTACACCACTAACTTTGGTGCAGGAACCTGGGGTTGGAATCCCAGTCAATACGGCAGGAATCCAAATTCATTAGTGCTACCAACCTACCCAGCCAAATCCAGTGCCGCTCCCTAGCAAGGAATACAGTATACAATCAAGCATGTCCAGATATTTGTGAATGTGTGGACCATAGAACATTGCACTTGACCAATTTGTATGCACATTATATTGGAACAGTATGAAACCCGAGTGACGAATGGACTGGAGTGAGACAGGACCAAAAACAAAACCGTTGTCAGGTGTCAGAACTGAGCTGTTTGTTTAGTAATAAATAAAGTGTGGAGGAAGGACAGTTTGAGCTAGTTACTTCTCTGTTTTGGTGTTCTGTAACATCTACCTGATGGTAAAAGCTTGTATTCTTGGTGCAGAATTTCTGAGGGGAGTTTAAGATCTTCAGACAACAGTTCTTTCATAAATGTTGTTCTTGAAGAGCAGTTCCGTCCCAGCTACCACTCTCCTCGCTGTTTTGACCACGTTCTTTGATTTGGTCTTAGACTGTACCGTGAGGATGCTGTACCAAGCAACCATGCCGTATCTAATTAATGTCACAAGACCAGCGTTATAGAATGTGGCGAGGATCTTGGCAGCAGTACCAAATGTGTCAAGTCTGCGGACAAAGTGCTGTCTCTGAGCAAGCCGGGCACACAGACCATCCACATGGTTGGAACAACTCAGGTTGTTGCTGATATGTAAACCCAGGTAACTGTAATAACTCACCTGTACAATCACACAGTTTCGACTACGATTACAATCAACGACTATGGCTTCATGGAATCTCACTTTCCTGGAGTCGAATATTATTTCTTTTGTATGTTGACATTCATAATGAGGTGATTGTCGTCACACCACTATTTGAATGAGTAGAACCATTTCATGTTGAGCGGGTTTACATGGAGGTCACTCAGCTTATGTACAAGCAGATGTGGTTGGATATCGTTAACAGCAGAGCTGAAATCAGGAACTAGCACATTTACATAGGCCTGAGGACCTTCCAAGTGCTGTCTGACTAAATGGGTGACAGTGATGAGAGCATCCTCTGTGCTCCGCCCTTGTGTGTACGCAAACTGAAGCATCTCTAACCCTGAGGCTACCTCAGTCTTCCGCATGTTTGCATGATTCTTTCAAAACGTTTCATAACCACAGATGTTAAGGCTGCTGGTCTGAAATCATTGTCGGCAGAGGGGAACCATGTTTCAGGCACAGAAATGATGGTGACCTTTTTCCAGCGTGCTGGAACAGTGTGACTGGCCAGAGACTGTTGGGAGATGGGATGACATGCTGCAGTTAGCTCAGCAGAGCATTTTTGAGCATGAGGCAGACAAGCCACGCATTCCTTTAGATTTGTTGTTACATACTCTGCTGAACAACAGCCATACATTTTGTGGGTTCATTAAGAGTCTTCAGTGGCTGTGATCTGTTGATATTAATGTCCTGTTTGTTCACTATTCTCGTTCTTCCTTCTGCTCCAAGAAACATTAAGTGAGTTATTTTCTATGATTTGGAATTTATTTAATGTTGTCACTAGATTCTTTTTCTTCACCTTTTGAGGCATCTTGCATCGTTTTACGGACCCACACTTTTTAAAATCACACTGAAATGCACACTGCCGCTGTGCCATCTGCATTTAGGGTCCTTACTTTTGAACTGCACACAAAATATCGGAGGACACGGATAATGGTGAAATATAATTTTTATTGATTGCTTATAATTATCCTTTTTTTTCTGTAGGTACATTTTTATTTAATTTATTTAATTTGGGAATAAAATTTTGCTCTTAGGTGCAATGACATGATGGAAACTGAGCTGCCTGGGTGGAGGTTTGTGGAGGGTGTTCTAATTTCAATTTGGATCTTAAGGAGCTCTTTCTTTGAGGGGCTTTCCTTTCCTTCTTTTGTCTGTACTTCTACACAAGCTGTTCATCACCACACCTGCCACCTATGTCCAATCAACTTCATAGTCTAGGACCCTGGTTACTATGTCCTCTCTTTTTCAAAACGTCTGTCATCCATAGTGGTAGATCCTTAATATGGTCACTACTGAAAACTCCTAGTGAGTGTTTGCTCTCACTTACTTGCTATTCCATTGCCTCTCAAAGCCTCAGTGACTCAAACAGCCAGCCTCGCCTCGCCTTGAATTCCAGCCCCCCTGCACAGCAGCCATCCTCTGCACAGTTCAAAGCCAAGATCCTCAATCCTCCAGCCTGCAGCATTCTAACGGGTCTGCATTTCACGCTGCTGAAATAGGTGAAACAGTCATAAGTACTCTGTGAGTCTCATGGTGTGCTCCTGTGTCAAGTCCATAGAGTATAATTACCCTTATTAGCTTTATTTCTGATGCAAACAATTAATATACAAAAAACTATAAGAAATATAGAGACAGCGCAGATCACAATCCATCACAGGAAACCAAAATATTTAATAGAGAGAGACCTGCTATCTTTCAGGATTACAAAAATATATAAAGAGCCAAATTAATTTTTCATGAATCTTTCCGGGGACCTTTAAAACCTTAGCAAATCTCAGAGCAAACATGCCTCGTCTCCCTTGATAATGATGATTGGAAGCACGATCGTTTATCAGTGACTGCTCTGCAGTTCAGTCACACATCTGAGACACATTCTACATGCTTTAAAAATCCCCTTGATCTTAAGGTCAACCCACTTTGCCGACATGCTGATTACTTAAGTGATCCAAGTTGTTATTCAAAGCCACGCAAACATGCAGAGAACGGAAACACTCAAGCATTTCCTATTTCAGCTGGACACGCGGCTCATTCGAAAAACTAGTTTTGGTGTTGCTTGTTTAGCAATCGATAAGAATATATTGCATTTTAATTATGAAGAGGGATAGAAATAAGTAGTCTTTAGTCCAACAAAAAAAAACATCCTCCTAGGCCTGACTGGGAAAAAATATTTCTTAAGTCCATTATCTGCGGCAGTGGGCTTTGCTTTCGTCCTTGGCAGGAGAAAGATAGTGAGAGTGGCTCCGGCACTGGTGCCAGGATGAGAGAGTCAAATTATTACAGGTATCTTAATTGAACTGTTGTCTCTCTCTCTGCTTTACTTACAGTGGTGTGTTGAATAGGAGAAACTGTTGCTGGCAGTTTTTTCTGTGTCGCCTGGTTACGGGTAGGAACCCAGGGTCGGTGTTACATCCTATTTCCCGGGCGCAGGAAGTATCCTTTGGCATCAGCGTGCAATGTGTGAAGCTCTCCTACCACAAAGCCTTTCTAACTTATGATTAACATGAGAGATGTTCAAACCCACATCTCATTTTTGGGCCTTTCTCTCCTTGTTTTCGTGGGTATTCCTTTCTCTTCACAGTACTAAAACATGCAATATATGTGAATTGTTGACTTCAAAATGCCCGTAGGTGTGAATGTGAGCATGAATGGTTGTCTCCATGTGTTGGCCCTTAGATGAATCAGGGTGTACCCTGCCTCTCATCCACTGTCAGCAGGAATAGGCTCCAAGACCTATCCTTTCCTATCGTATCGTAAATGCTGTCCAAAAATATTGAAAATATGTCATTGAGCCACAAAATTGAAATGGATAAAAGCCCCTTATAACGATGGTGTACTTGCTCTCCTGCTTCCCCCTGCTTCTGTGAAATGTGATCAGAATTACAATAACTAACCTTTTTAGAAATGAGATTATTTATTTTGGAGCTTTTTACACGCTTTGTTAATTGATTGACAGGTGTCAGGCTGTCACCACAAGCTTTGTTGGGCGATCTTACATAAACATTTTTCAAATATGTATATTTATATTTAATGTGATATATCAAAATACATATTTACATTTTAGTTGTATTATTAATGAATTTTCTGAATAAATCACAATCCCCTCTTACTTAAAGCGAAGACTATTCATGTGGTCAGTTTTCAATCAAATATTATCACACTATCTTTTGGAATTAAAATATTAATTTAAAAGGATTCCGCTATATCACTATCTATGTATTCGAAAAGAAAAATAAATTCTCTGCTTCTTTATTCATTGTTCATATCTGCTCATCCTGTACAGGGTTGCAGGGCATGGAGCCTTTTTTATGATCTTGTACAACTTTCCACCACACCGTTTTTTCAGATTTGCTCGAAATGTTTGCATCGATGAGTGCAAAAAAAACAAAAGAGACAAAAATAATAAACCTCCCTCGCACACATCATCCCTTCTCACACCTGTGGCTGACATCCTGCAAAAGCCCATCCATAAATTAATCCCCCTTTGTCGATTAATTTTTGGTTGCCCGTGACCTCTGAACTGCCTTTGAAACAGGTCAAGTCAAAAACAATAATTTCCCACGGGGATCAGCAAAGTGCAACAGAACAATTGACATTCACCCAGCATCAAATGTAAAACCATAGGATTCTCTCAAAGACCAGAAGTCTTCATTCTGGCATCATACTGCTTCTGGAAAAGGGTGCTGGGAGAAGTGTTTTTGCAGGTTTCAAAAAAATTGTATTTAAGATTTTGTCTTAGTATTAAGATTATAAATTGAATTTCACATCCATACCTATAATATAAATCCATACCTATAATATATATATACATCCAAGCTCTAAAATATATATACATATATATATATGTGTGTGTGTCTGTGTGGATCAGAACCAGCATGAACAGTTTCAACCCATCATTGAGCTTTGGGCGCTGATGACCCTATCATAACTTCGCCTTCCTTAGACCTCCTCAGTATGTTCAAACCACCCAACAAGACCTGCTGTTTTTGGAGATGCTCTGACCCAGTCATCTAGTCATCAGAATTAGCTCAGGCTTATCAATTAATCCTGTTTCCAACAAGTCAACTTCTGGACAGAATGTTCACTTACTAGCTCATCTATACCACTCACTGACTGTTGACATGGAAACAAGATGTCAGTGGTCGTAATGATATGATTAATGTGTATTTATGGCCTACTTAAGCATATTTAAGAGCTCTTGATTGACATCTAAACAAATTTTAGACTAAAATAGGCCTAAAATTAAAAAGATCAAGAGTTTGATTGTGATAAACGGAAAAAAATATGAATAAACAAGTAAAGAAATAATCAGTCCAGGTAAATTCTGTTATTACATTCCTTCCCTAAACCAGTGCTTCTCAAATAGGGTACGTATACTCCTAGGGGTTATTTATTACATTGGATGTGTAAGATTTGGGGTCATGTATTCCTCTGAGATTAATGTCAACACTTTGTCTTCAAATTTTTCCTTGATGCCCAATATATCCTACCCGTGGAATGTGATCATTGCTGACACCTGTGAGGGTGTGTGTGAGAGGGTAGCGACTTTGGTTGAATTAGCAATGAGGGCTTTAGCCAAAATTAAAAGCCAATCAAAAAGTTTGATTCTCCTCCCCAAGTGGCAACAAGTGTGAATAGGTTCGGATCAAACTGGACCAAGTGAAGTAGACGTCAAAGCACCCAATTGCAAAGTCTAGATGCAAATTAATATCGCAAATATTGCTCAATGAACAATATTATTGAGGCTATTAGGGGATTCCCGTCTTATTGATATACTGATTGATTTTTAGTGTCAGATATTATATCCGCGAGACCTCCGGAAGCAAGATAACAAGAGATGAGACAGGTTGGTTGAAACTATTATTATTGTGACCGTCACATTAAGAACATCACCAAATGCAAAGGCAATTAATTACTGCTTGCATCATCACTCTGGAAAAAGTGTTTAATTATTTTTTGATGCACTCTGTTGCACTCAGGGAGCCTTGCGGAGTGTGCTCAGGCTGACAAAATGGATGCTGGCAGGGAACCAGCTGAACTGTGGTTTCACTGCCTAATGGCTATTTCAGCGGCAGGGCAGATGGTATTTCTTGACAGTCGAGATGCAGTGGAGGTGACATGGCTAGGTTTTAAAGGTTTTTTGTGTCTTTGTGGCACTAGATGTCTGTGGCAGCTGAACGATAATGTATAAAACTGTGGATGAGGGATCTCTCTTAAATAGTGAGATCAGCAGTTTCCTGGACAAGGGAAAAGTCTATAAAAATCTTCATTCGGTTAATTTTTCAGTTATAATTTCTATCAGATGTTTTTGAAGAAGGTTAATGAGGCAACAAACTTCTACTGTCTGACATAAAATAAAATCTAATCTTGGGGCATAAAGAAGTGAAAATTTTAATTGTTAGAAAAAATGTCTCAAGAAACAATTGTTTAACAGTTTGTCTATGAAAAAAGAAATGCCTAACAGTAAGTCCACAAACCTCTCTTTGAGGCCTGAAGAAAAGGGAAATCCCATCTGGAGGGCGGCAGCAAAGGTGCAAGCCCCCTATGAACGATGGTGGTGAAGTCGAAATGTCTCGGGTGGCCGTCGGCAAAGGCGAAAACCCCAATTGAGTCCGTTGGAAAGGAGGGTTAAACTTTTGTGGAGGCTGGTGGCTGGCGTTTGAGTTTTAAACCCACCTGGAGGCCGGCAGCAAAGGTGGAAGACCCTTCACCTTCACCAGTGGTGAAGGCAAGACTATTGCCAGAGGCAATAGCTAAAACCCCATTCAAGGCCGTATGACGGGAGGGTGAAACTCCTGCACAGGCCTACAGCAAGGAGCACGAAACCCCTCTGGAGGCCAGCAAAAAAGGCCTATCCTCGTTGACGACGGCAAGGAAGGAGACGGCAATACCTGCAAAGGCGAAACCCCTGTGGAGGCTGACGACGATTTGGGTGAAATCCAGGGGTCCGGCAGTTAGAAGGGCAAGGCTTTGGCAGACAGTCAGGGGAGACATCTGACAAAAAACTACTCAGCAATTGGATAATTTTCCCCGAATCATGTTTCATACAAATGATCTCTTGCTCCGGGAAAAGTCTGTAGGCCAAGAAGAAGTTCGCCCACAGAAGGAAACCCAGTCCAGAGAGTGAGGAGGGGTTCACCTACGAAGGTAGACCGGTCATTGCTCAAGGAAAATGGACATACATCCTGCAGAAAGCTGAGATTGTGCTGAATATGTTATTTTTTAACAGAGTAGGATATTATGTTGAACTACCTTTATAGAGATGTCAACAGGAACATCAAAGAATGTTTTTCTCATCATTCATAATTCTTAAAAGACAGAATATTATTTGTACTTGATCTTGGAGATGTTAGTATCACTGTGTTTGAAGCTGAGATGTTGAAACCTGATTCCAAGGTGACCCTTAAAGTGTCTGACAGGCCTCGGAGGACGAGGAGGAACCTTGGGGAGGAATCGCTATCAGATGTCAACACCTAATGTTTCTGCTTAAATGACTTTGACATGACAAGAAGCAGAAGTTGACCTCAGAGCTGGCTTCACACACGCACACACATACACAGAGCTCACAATTCCACTCACCTCCTAAAGTGGAGATGAATAAATAGGCAGATTTGTTGTGATATAATACCCCTGAGGAGGGGTTTTTTATACCCTGTCTGTCTTTTAGCAGAATTGCTCAAGCGGCTACTGATGAGATTTTTTGGAGTGGTAGGACCTGACCCCAGGAACTCTCCTTGAAATCTTGGTTTCACTTAAACAAACTCTTGGCAAAGCTGCCTTAATACAATATATGTACATTCATTTTATTTGGCACTTTTATTGACTTAATACTTTAGAGTAACATCAGGGGTGATCAAAACTATCAAATATTAACATATCTTGTGGATTTTTCACTTGGATACCAGGGGTGGCTGTCAGTGGGTGGGATATATTAGGTGCCAAATGAAAGTTTCTTTTTCCAAAACTTGATGTGTTTGTAGCAGGAAAAGCATAATCTGGTATCTGGTCTGCAGTGGTTATATTTGTTATCAAAGTGATCGAATGCCAGCTGATAAACCTGCAACATGGACATAAAACCTAGGAGCTGGGGAACTGGGGGTTAACCTGGCAGTTCTGGACATGCTCTGACTCAATTGTTTATCCTTTACAATTAGTTATTCAAAGTTTTTCAGATCCTTATGCTTGGCCTATTTCTTGCTTCCAACATCAACTTCAATGTTCATTTGCTGCCCATCCACTAATGGGTGCCATGGTAACACAAGGTAATCAAAGTTAATCTTGCCTCACCAGATAGAATACATTTGGATAGATAGATAGATAGATAGATAGATAGATAGATAGATAGATAGATAGATAGATAGATAGAAACTTTATTTTTATATTTAAGAGCAAGCATAATCTGTTACGGTGCAAAGTTGCAGCGATCTGCATATATAGTAGTACAATGAATGTCATACATACAATATTGTTATGTACAGTCCTTACAAGTTCATGAGACGCGATGAAATTGAGGTAGTGGTTGTACAGAGGGCTAATGTATTATGGTGTTTCCCCAAATATTAGTGAAACAGTGCAAAAAAACTGCAATAATTTGTCTAAGAGTGGACTGCACAGACGTTTATTCTGCAGTTCTGTGAGGAGCTAAACAGTCTTGTGGCCTTTGGTACAAAAGACTGAGGAAGTCTTTCCTCAACTCTGTGGAGTAGGAGATACAGCAGTCTCCTCTGCTCCATGCAGGTGTTGTGTAAGTGGTGATGGATATTTTCTATGATGGATTACAGTTTGCTGAGGGTCCTAATCTGTGCTGCAGACATAAGAAATTCCAGCTCTGTGCCCTCTTCGTGATGCTTCCACCCCAGCTTAGAAGAAAACGCCGGCCAAATCCATAGCCCGTTACTTCATTTATAACGTATAAAGCTTAGTTGACGCTAATACGATCCCTCCTTGTGCTGCTAACCCTCGGACTTGGCTCAGCAACGTAAAAAACACAATTTGATTTTTCATAGACTTTACATCGGATGCCCTTCCAGATACAACTCTCCCCATTTATCCGAGCTTGGGATCTGCAATAAAAGTACACAGGATTGTGACCCCTTGTGGCGGGGTCCCAGATGATAATCTATATCTCCACCTAAATCTAGAGGATTGGTGTCAAGCCTTTGTGTTCCGTTCTCCCTCTGTTACTGTCCTGTGATTGGTCATCATGATCACCTGTGTTTCCCCTCCAGCTGTGTCTCATTGTCTTGTTACGTCCGTGTATAAAGTCTGTCCTTACCTTCCCTTCTGGGCCAGTTCGCTGCATGATGTCCCCCGTGTTGTTGTGCGTCCCAGCCTTTCCAAGTGTATAGAAAGTGAATCCTAGTGTTTTTTGTTCCTGTTTTTCCTCATGCCCTTTTTGGTTAGAAATAAATATTTTTGCACCTGCTCTGCTGCGTCTTGTGTCTGCGTTTGGGTCCAAGCTAAACCCCAGGAGAGTTCATAACAATTGGACTATTTGCAGAGGCATGATATGGCCCAAGGAACAATCAAAATCTGTTCCTAACTTTTTGAGTAAGCCTACCAACAGACAGACAGACAAACCATCACTTCCTTTCCTTCCTCTTTGAAAGAGCCTTAAACCACCAAGACTGTCAAAACGTGCTTCATGATTTACAAATGTGAAACGTTTAAAATGAACTATTTCCATGCATACATGAGCATTAATTCTAAAATCCTGCTTCTCCTCATTCATTCTAAAATCCTGTATCTGTTCATATTACAAACTCAACTTGAGAACAATTATGGGACTTTAGAATATTATCCATTCCAATAAAAACCTTTTTTCAATTGCTACCAGTGAGGGCCTGTTTTCACCCATGCTTATACGAAAACTACCGGATGGATTGGGACAACATTTTGGACAGGAATAAAATCACTGAACTTTACTATGGATAGAGATGTGGATGTAGGATTTTTCATTTTAGTTTTTTTTTCCAACAGCTTCCATTCATATTCATATAATAATGCAATAATGCAAAAGGACCATGTGACGGTATCCAAATTCTGACTTTTTTCCCCTTTCCTTTAAAAGGCAGGACAGATAGTAGTCTGACCTTGTTCTCAGTATTCAAAATGTGTTAAGTCACGTAAAAATTACTTTTTCAGAACATGATATGAGATGTGAAACAATAAGAGAAGACACTATAAAGTAAAATGAGACAAGTAGAAATCAAATTAGATAAGATACAAGTTAAAATCTTATTACAAATAAATTAGATAAAATAAGTTATCATGAGATGAAATGACTGAATTAGAGGAGATATGATGGAATAAGACAAAATTAGGTAAAATTGTATATAACACACCAAGATGTGAGAGAAGGTCCGATGAGATACTATGGGAAATTTTAAAATGAGATAAAATTCAATTAAATTAGAACCGTTATGTTTATTTTGTAGGATTATCGTTGATTGTGTTTCTTGTTTTATTTCAAAGGGCTTAGTTCTGTTTATTTCCTTGAGTTTTCAACCTTTCTCCCTCCTTTAGTTTCGGTTCCCCTTCCCCTTCTTCTGGCTATGTGTGAATGTGTGTGCATGAGTCCTGTCACCCGTCCCCTGCACTCACATGTTCCCTATTGTCCTCGTTACTCTTTGTATTTAAGTCTGTGTCTTCCTCTCTCTTTGTCAGATCATCTGTTCGACCTGCCTCTTACTTGCCTGCATTCCCTCACAAGCATGTGAGGGAATGTTAGGAACATGTTAGCGCCTGTGCTCCGCTGTCCTGCTTCCTTATGCTCCCTGAATCCAGTCCGTTGTAAGTTCTGTTTCTCTCATGAATTGTCATTTGGTACTTTGGAATTGTAAAACATTAATTGTTACTTTGACATTTTGCATCAATATTTGCTACTTTGGTACATGTTTTTTCTTTGTTGCTGGATTTATAATCTTTTTGCCTCGATGAAAGTGCAAACTAAATATGAACCATGGTTTCATTATACTTTGTATTTTCGTAGATCTGAACATTGTTTCGTTATTAGACTTTATTTTTCTTGCATTACCGTTTTTGACTGTTTGCACTTGAGTCTTTTTTTTAACTTAAACCTTAACAGATCGATCGGTTATGACACAGCAAGCACACCTTCTCTTGAAGAAGTCATTGTAACCAGAGACTTAACGCATAGCAAACATGAGCAGGTATTCAAATCAATATTAGAAACACAAAAGGATATTGCTGCTAAGCTGGCACAACTTTCAATCATCCATATCTGCGAAGTGCTCTAAATTAACCCAATCTCCACAGCTTCTGACCATTAGCCACAGGACTGCTCCTCCTCTAAACTCACTCTTAGCACAGCGAAGAACCTTTTCTAATCTCCCTGTGACGGCTCCAGCGACTCCCTACTCTACTTCCTTAGTATCCCAGTGACTTGGTTCCCCAGTCGCCCTGTGACTCCACTCCCCAGGATTCCTCTGACCTGTCTGACCAGTCTCCCAGTGCTCCTGATCCTGACTTTGCGCTTCCTAGTGTTTCTGACCCTGATCCTGACTTTGTTCTCCCCAGTTCTCCAGAACTTCATTCTGACCTTGTAGTCCAGGTTTCCCCAATCCCAGACTCACTGTTCCACAGAGCCCCCAGCTCACTACACAATAATTCCCCAAACCCTAAGCCTTTCTTTGTCGCAGAAACTTGGTCAGACTGATTGCCAGCCAGAGGATGCCCGGCCAGCCCCAGTTTTGAACTTTAAAATGGAATTTGTTTTGGACTCTCAGTAGTGGCTGATTCTTCAATTTCTGTCCTTGATTCCAGGTCAGGGGTGGACATACCGACCTCGGTTCGTGATTCCAGGTCGGGGCTGGACCTACCAACCTCTGCTCTTGGCTGCAGGCCTCCTCAGGGTATTCAGCACCAGTGTCCAGAGGGTATTCACCACCTTTGCCAATGGCCTCCTGCTCTACCTCTTGATTGTCCTCGCCACCAGCCATCCTGCCGTGTCTACAGAGGATCCTTAGCACCTTTGTCACTGACCAACAGACGTGTCTCTTCAGCTTTGCCTCCGGCCACCTGAGGGTCCTTGTAGCTAGTCTCCTGCTCTGCCTCCAACGGAGTCTCTTCATCACTGTTTAACAAGGGTCTTTGCCACCTGCCGCCAAATGGGTCTTACCTCCCTCCTCGGCCTCCTGACTGGGTCTACCTTCAAGGGTGGCCCTCAGCTTCAAGACCCAGGCCACCAGGCTATTGCTTTGTTTCAATGTTGCCCTCTAATGTCTTTTTGTTTCCTTGACTCCCTGTACTGTTGATCAGGTGGATGAACTCAAAGACTATTTAACTTAAACCAAAAAGAGAGCATGCATGACAAATCAGATGAAACAAGATAAAATAAGATGAGATGTGATATTAGATAATATGAAAATTATGTTAGATGAGATGTGATAAACTAAGATTAAATGAGGTAAGGTACGATAAAGTAAGATGCTATGAGATCAAATTAGATGAGGAAATGAGACAAGATTTGATCAAATAAGATAAAAGAAGGTGTGATGAAATAAGATAAAATGAGATATGATAAAATAATATGGATATAATTACATATAAAGAAATATACTTCTAAATTTGATTTCATCAATAGAAAGAAGGAAAAAAATGTAGAAATCAGAAATAAAAGCACAACTTATGAACACACAAACTGATAAAGCTGTACTAGTAGTATAAAACATAAGATACAATAAATAATATCATGATTTCAGTTTCTAAAGTTGATCCCAGGGGTCAGAGTTTTTCATTGTGTGAAGCAGGTGGCAGCAGGGACCAGAGATGAGGAAAGTGATGATCCCTGTTCGGCCTCTCAATCAATTATGAGCAAATATTTAAAAATTTGCGTTCATTGTAACAAAGGGCAGAGTGTTCTCGATGCGCCCTGGAAACTAATCATATTCCTGCAGGATCTCCCTCTAATGAGTCAGGACGTGCTGTGCTCGCCCTGCTCCTAGCCCCCCACCCCTGTTTGCTCCCTTCTTAACGTTACCATATCGTTTTACAGCTTCCGTCTCCAGGCTGCACGAGAATCAGACACACACTCACCTAAATATAATATTTGAAGAGGCTTAAGTTTTTTTTTTCCCCTTCCTCTCTGTCGTCTACCTGCCACAAAAAAAAGTGCAGCATCAACTCATTTGCGCAAATTATCCACATGATTTCCAAAATAAAGCTGTGGGTTTTTGACGCTGAGTGTTTAAATGAAGCGGTCAAGGTGACAGCGAGGGGCCGGATGAGGATGAAGACTGGATCTTGCAGAGGTGTGGATTGCGTGGATGCCACAGTGTTCCTGTAGACTGACGTCTCTCCAGTAGCGCATACGAAGACCGCAGCCCAGTTTTTCTACAGACTTGAGTGCAGGCAGGCAGGCGACAGGCTCTCCTGCAGACACACAGAGAGGAGAGGGGAATACTTCAGCTACGAAGGTCTCTACTTTTACAGCATGTTCCACCTCAGGAGATCTCCGATTCAACCCACTCCTACGACAGCAACTGTTTGATTTTGCTGGTCCTGAACATATTTTATTTTGGAGATAATTCGTCTTTTTTTCCGAAGCACCTTCGCCTCTCTATAGTGGAATGATGTGGAGCTCTCATGATACTGTTGGATTTGTGTTCCTTGCCGGATTCTGTGTGCAATTCGGATTCTCATTTGAAGGTAAGGATTGCATGATTTCAGTGCGATTCACAAAGTGTTAAAAGTGCGCATCCTTTCAGGATTTGGAATAAACCCAGAAGGGGAAAAAAGGCAAAGCAAGCGCAGAAGGTGACGGGGAAAAATGCAACTGGTGATTGTGTGGAAGAAGAGGAGAGCTGTTAGCTTGTATCTTTATGGCATTTTTACCTCATCCGAAAATAGATTTTGTGTTAACTTCATGCAATGGGAGCGAGTGAGCATTCACAGATTTGAGCACCGCCGACGGCTCGTGCTTTCGTGCGGCTGTCCGCAGTGCTGAAAGCGCCGCTCCAAACCTCCGCACCGTGGCTCTGGTGTTTTTAAGCGAAACTGGAAATAATGGTCTGGAATGAAAGTTTGCGCTACCACTCTCCTTTAATACGATATTTTCGCCTCATTCAACGAAAAACTCCTCCAACATTACTGGCGAAGTTTATACAGAAATAAAATAGAAGGAGGGGAAAAAAAACTCCCTGCAGGTCATTAAGTGTCTGAATAATTTACTGTGCGTTATGTAAATTCCCAATGAAGACGCGTCAGTCTGTCTGTGTCAGTTGGGAGGAGGGGGGGGTCCCCCTTCCACAGACAAGGCGTCCAATTAAAACACCTTTATCTCCCTTGTGGTTGCGCTTCAACCGTTCAAGGAGATTAATTCATGCCTGTTTCTTTGCGTGTCTCCATCATTAACCACGCACCTCCACCGTCCTCCCTCCTCCTATGATCTGCAGGTCGCTTCACCGACCTGCCCTCCAACATGACTGTTAAAGAAGGGCAAAACATCGAGATGGCGTGCGCGTTCCAGAGCGGAACCACGTCAGTCTATTTGGAGATCCAGTGGTGGTTCGTCAAAGCGCCTGAGCCAGCTGACAGCGAGGAGGATGTCGATGAAGAGGTACAAGATACCTTATTTTTCTACCCATCTTCCCATCAAAGCTGCCAGAGCTACGCACACCCACTCTCTGCCACATAGTGTGTTTGCGCAATTACGCACAAGCCTCAGCCTCCATGGAGCCACTCTTGGTCCAACTTTTTACCAACCCAAAATTTTGTGACTAGCAAAAATATCCAGCTGCAGCATTGTGTAGAACCACGATGTTTCTGCTTTTGAATTCAATGTCCATAAATTCAATCTCTAACATATTTAATGTAATACAATATTTAGATTAGATGAGATATGATAAGCTAAGAGAATAAAGATGAGACGAGAGAATAACAGGGCGAATAATATCAGGTAAGAAGAGATACACTTACATAAGATAAGATTAAATGAGGTTAAAATGAGAAGTTATGACATATGAGATGAGAAATGATCACATAAGATGATAATTCGATGTGATAGGATGAAATAAGATGAAGTATATGATTATATCAATGAGATAAAATAACATAAGACTAATGAGATAAGATGGCATTAGATTGGAGGAAATTAGATGAGAAAAAAATAGGATAAAAAAACAGTGGATGAGATAATATAAGAGAAGATGAGATAATATGAATTAAGGTAAGGTAAGATTAGAGGAGGTACTAGGAGATACAATACAATGACATAAGATGAGACGAGATAAGGTTAATTGAGATAAGATCACATAAGATGAGACAACGTATAACAAAATAAAAATGAGATGAGACAAGAAGAAATTAAATAACATAAAATGAGATCACATAAAATAAGATTAGTAGAAATATGATGATATCAAATATGATAATAAAAGATGAGACGACAATGTAAGATGAGATAAGATCTCAAAAGATGAGACGATGTATTAAAAAATAAAGATGAGATGAGGGAGAACATCTTCTCGATAGAACAACTTTTCCTCGGCCTAGAATGTTTTGATTTGCAAATCCCTGCAGCTGCAGCCTTCAAGTGTTTTCTTGAACCAAAATGCTTGCTTTAGATTCAATATGTATCAATTCTCCCTTAAATCTGGCGTCATTCTTTACCTCAAGGAGTTAAAATAATCCACAAGAAAGTACATTAATCAAGGTCTACTGAGGGGGAAAAGGGGCTCATTCTGGATATTAATTACATTATAAATAAGCCTGATTATTCATGAATGGATCTAAAGCGGCTGCATCAATACAGCCGGAGCATACAACCTAATTAAACAGTGCATTTTGTTATATATTACTGTTGCATTTACTGCTGGCTTTATGACAGCTTCTCTCTACCACAAATGATGATTGGCTTCAGAGGATGAGAGCTTAGTGCATTTAAATGGCAGGAAATTACTTGGTTACATATTGTATGGCAGGTAGCTTGCTTGTCAAGATTGGAAAAGGTTGGTGTATTGTGGCGGCAGACATCAAACAGCATCTCTCTATTTCTGTGACAAAGAGGAAGCACGCAGGTGATGTGTCTCCGTGTGTGTGTGTGGTTGGATATCCATATGGCTTTAATTATTGTTCCATTGTTGCTTTGCTCTCATCGTGGCGTCGTCCAGGCTCTGATATGGGTTTGATCCCACGTGACTCCCGCATGATGGGCTCAAGTGGCCTATTGATGCAGACATTGAATTGTTACCAGCATTTCTTATCAGGGGAAAGGCTGTTTGAAGTGAAAGCCGCCCTGAGTGTGTGTGCATGCGTGTGTTTGTGTGTGTCCTGCAATGAGAACAGAGTCATGACTGTGTCAGAGATGCTGTTTGGATAAGCAAGTTGGTCTCTCGGAAAATAAGAGGGAATGAAAGCAATATCATAGAATACAAATATCTATTCAAATATGAAAAGAAGAATCGTTTCATCTTGGATTAATGAAAGAAAGCAATATTGCACCATTTATGCATCCTGCACTCAAAGAAAAAAATATTTGTTGTATTTATTAAATAAGGATATGTGAACAATTTCCACATAACTGAGTTGTGTTATATTTATTATAATTAAATAATGTATATGTAGGATAACTGTATAACATAATGTGTTCAACACGTAAGACTGTATTGGGTAATTGTAGCATTATCTGTATAACATGGATTATGAGTTTCAAACTAATTAGCTTAACTGAGCAACATTAATTGACCTAAATTTTAATTTATTTGCTTTGGTTATTTATTCTGTCTTACATGACCCAATCAATTAAGGTCAAACCGAATGTAACATTTCGATTGAGCGATTCGCTCGACAATGCACAGTTGTATCAAATCAATCACATCATGTTGGTCTAACAAGATTTGATGTTAAGTTAAAACCTGCTGATAGGGGCTAAGTTTAAAAAGCAAACACATTTATTTTAAATAAATTGAATATAAGTACATTCATTTAATTTTACTACTGAGAACTGGAGTTTAATTCTGAGTGCAAATAAGTACCATACTCGAGTAAAGATTTGATGTACATGTTCTTTTTTTTTAAATCATATAATTCAATTTCTGCTAAGTTATACCTTCACACCACTGCATCACAGTAGAAATATTCAGTTTACCACTACCTCATGTATATGAATTAATTTGGGTATAATTACATTTATTTAATTGAACAACTCACTCAGAGTTACATTTTTAGTGTGTACTTAAAGGTGTTGCACATTAATTTCACCCCACCAATCTGTTTAAAAACAACGGAGGTATGAGCAGGGCTCCGTGTTGCCCTGCCTCTGAGATGGCAGCAAGGGTAGAAACAGAGGAGATGCCTTAATGTATAAAAGTTAGAAAGGTTGGACGAATGTGTGGGGAGTCACAACTGGAGGACTTAACCCATAAACCTAGATTAATTCCTTTGTTAATCACTGTGTTATGTGATATGTTGTTAAATACAAAATGTAGAGATGATTGTCCATCTGTGTGAAAGAGCTGGTAGCTTTCCAGAAGTTCGTGTCCGTAAAGAGCATTTGTCAATGTCAGGCGAAGCTCAGCCTTCTGCAGCCTTGTGGAGTAACAGCGCAATGATGCCGCTGATGACATAAGCACATCCATATATGATGATGACATCACCCACCGGTCCTTGATGATGTCTGTGATATCTGCTGCAGGCGAATACTGCCACATATTGAAATGCTGTAGGCCTTAATACGGCAGCTGGTGGTCACAATGTATAATTTAACCACTCCCTGTGATTTTTGCAAGATACTTCAGTGTTCTCCATTTTCACCTTCACATATCCGTATGTTGACCGATATGTGTAGTTTCATCCAGTTTATTACCCACCAGTATCAGTCCCTGATGTCCAGTGTGCAGCTAAACTGAAAATGAAATAACTGAAGAATGGGGAAATTTGTTAGAGTCGTGATATTTAATACAATATCAGTCAAAATTGTCCTTAAGCTACAGACAAAAATAAAAAAGACATTCTCCAGAAGTTATTTCAAAGTCGCAATAAAGGCTTGGAATATAATCTTAATCAACATCGTGAATGCAACAAATATAACCTAATAATGGCCTTGGAGCACACAATACCCATACCCACAGTACTACGTTATATTTGATGAAGAAAATGATTATGCACCATCGCATGGTGACTTCCTGTGTCATCGTGTACATGCCAGTCATGACTCAGCTACAAGAACAATTTGAGATGAGATATATGATAATATAAAATTTGATCAAATAACATAATAGGAATGAGATAAGATGGCATAAGATTAATGGAAATAAGGTGAAAATAAAATGAGAGGGATGAGGTATTATAACACAGACAGACAAACAGTCAGTTTGTCTGAAGTAGAATCTGATGCTTTTATCAATGATTGAAATTCCTTGATCAGCTGTTTAAACTAATTGAAGATGAAAATGGCTATGTGTCTCCTGCAGGCAATAAAAACAATTGAAACCTGTTTTTACTTTTTTGTGTATTTGATCAGATTGTATTGTATGTTGGTATTTGCTGTGCATTTTCTTCATGTGTTGTGCTGTTGTGTCTGAAGCAAGTTCTCCAAATGCTGCACGTGTTGTCAAATTGATAAAGATGTTTTCTTATTGTGATTGTGTTTTCTCTATTTACATGTGTTTTCTTAAGTTGCAGCCAATTTGCTCTTTTCAGCCACAAGAGCATATTGGCAAATGATAGAATTTATTTCACTGTCTTACAAATGGAAATAAAAAAATTATAACAGCGAAAAAATGAGCAATAAAACACTACATTAATTTTGTAGCCAGAAGAGCACAGTAATGTTTAACACTTGAGCATAAAACAGGAAAAAAAAAAACACACCCTCCCTCAAAAGGCCACATTTTACAATTGTTACTCTGTTCAACAGTGACAGTTTTGTTGAAGAATTGGTGGTATTCACTCCAGAGTGGCCTATAAGTGAGGTAGCAGCAAGACGGACAGCAAAATTTGGCAGAGAGCAACCTAGTCTTGTTTGACACCATTTGGTGAAGTGACATGAAAGCCTTTGGCTTGAAGTGAAATGGCTACTTCTAAGTGATGCTTTTGTGTTTGTCTGTGTGGAGAGTTGCATTTGCCTTTGGCCAAACTGTGTTTGTTGTGGTGGTGTTGCATGAACTCTGCGTAGAAAGGGCTGTAGAGATACTACTGCAGCAGCAGGAACATAAGTCTTGTGTGGATGGATACATCATCTTCAGCTCTCAACAAAGCGGGATCAGTCTTCAGCTTTATTATCTTCAAGCCGGAGGCTGTTATTTTGTTTTTGAAGAGAGTCCCTGTCCCAAGAATTATAACATGCAAATGTTTTTAATTCAAGTTTTACACATGGGATCCATTTTCCTCTCTGTCGAATATCGTTTCAGAAACCTGAATAATTTTTTGAAGAACATGAAAAATCTAACTTACAGTCTAAGTCTTTGAAAACTGTGTGTGTGTGGCTGTTATAGACCATGATATTGCTGTCTCTGTGGAACAATTAATCTTTATTTACTCTGTTTACCTTTTAGTATGTATTATAATAATAGGTGTTTTTTCCTGCAAAGTAACGATAATCCCGCTCACTGACTGGCAGCAGACGGAATGCTGATGTTTAGAATATATTTAGGGTTTGCCTGATATTTGTGCTGGTGTGTGTATGTCTGTTTGTTTTTTTGATCAGCTGGATTTCAACCGAGACCTGACGGCTTTTGGTGAGACTGGGATGGTTGGGTTTATGAAAGGGAAGAACTCATTACAGTTTTGGAGAGGAGAGATAGAGTTGCATATCCACGATTATTTTTTTCTCACTTTCTGTAAGATATATCACACATAGACTATGTGACGTACGTGACACTGACAACGATGTATGCAAAACTCGACACAGATGCTTGACGAACACAGTAAAGAATATCAGGGATAGAAATGAAAAATGTCTTTTGTCTATTTGTTCCACCTAACCGTATTTTTCAATTTATATTGTAAAAGCCTGTGCAATATCTGCAAAACTTCTACACTGAATAAAAAGTACTTTCAACTGGTACTTAAAAGCAAAATCCATATGGAAAATGCATATACTGTACATGGAATTTATATTATACATACACTACACGATCAGATATAACATTATATTCCTTACTTCCTGAGTCTTGCCTTTGTCCCTCTTTTCTTGCAAAATCCACCCTGAATGGTTGAGGCATTGGCTCCACCAAACGTCTTAAAGATTCTGTCATTTGCAGCAGATACTTTAAGTCCTTTAATTTGTGAAGTGGGGCCTCCATTGATCGAACTTATTTGTCCTGCACATCCACCATCACTGGATTGGATTGAAATCTGGGGAACCTGGAGGCCAAGTCAACACATAGAGCCTGTTTTTGTGTTTCTTAAACCATTCCTGAACCATTTTTACAGAGTACGAGCACTTTCCTGCTGAAAGACGCCACTGCCATTAGGAAATACCATTTCCATGAAGGGGGGTACCTAGTCTGCAGTAGCTATGTGCTACTTGTCAAAGTCACATCCACATGAATAGCAGGACTCTAGTTTATTCCGGCTTCCATCTGGCTTGCCTTCTTGTTATAGTGCATCTTGGTGCAAGTTCATCCCTCAGTAAGCCATCCATCCACATAATGTCAAAAGAAATATGATTCAACAGACCAAGCCATCTTCTTCCATTGCTCCATGGTCCAATTCCTATGCTGACATGCTCATTCTGGGTAATTTTGGCAGTAAGCAGGTGTCAGCATGGCTACACAGTCCACATGCAATGAGCCTTAATGCCACTCTTTTTTAAGACAGCTTTCTTTTCCCACCACTTTGGTAGGTAATTACCACCAGAGGCCAGGAATACCCAAGACCTTCAGCTCTGGGTGTGCGTCACCATCACAATTTAGCACTTGTCAAAGTCGTTCAGATCCTTACACCTAAAATATGCCACTCAACGAAAGTTGCTGTTCTAACAACATAATCAATGTTAATCACCTTATTTGTCTGCAGTTGCAATGTTATGACTGATGTCTATGTAGCAGGCTATTTAATTCCGTCTATGATAAGATAAGACGAGAGTCATGCCTGAGCCCTTATACGCTTCAGAAGGGACAGTTTCATAAACCAGATCTACAGACCTGTAATGAGGCTCAAAGTGTCCAATGACATGTAATTATCAGTTATTAACTTCAAATAGTCCAACATTATGGGACATTAGTTTTAATTTAATCACAAATTAGTGGCTAATGAATGCGGTGTGTGTGTGTGTGTGGGGGGGGGATTAATCTAAATCTTCATGTCTGAGCTGAGTGAATTAGGTGATACTATTATTCATATGTCCGTATTTACGGCCCATCATTTATGATCATCAGATTTCAGCCAAAAACTTTTTTCAAGGAGGATAAAGGCTGTGCCTTGTATCCATGCAGTGCGGTCTGTATGAATTTAGGAATGTGCCTAAAATGGAAAAGAAAAATGTCTAAACGTAACACTAGCATTGATTGTAATCTGTTACTTGCGTGTATTTTTTGTAATATTGAAGTTTCTCTGGTCTTTCAATAGTAAGAGGTTCAAGTCATTAAAACAAGAAAAAGAACTGAGAGACCCCAGAGGATGAATGTTGCTATTGTAGAGTGTGTGTTAATTTCATGAAGGTTGTATGAGACCACAGTGGACATAGATGACGGGACAAAAGGGCTCTGGCTCCTCCACTCAGATAGTAAATGGCGTGAATCCACTTCATAATTACATACAAACACAGCAATGCAGAGGCAAGATATTAATTCCTCCCTGACCCAGAAAAGGGCTCATGCTATGATCTGGCTTGGATTATTATCCACAATGGCTGAATATAGAAAAATGCCATTGCTACCCATAATGTTTTTCAATCATTTCTGTTTTTCAGCAGGACTTGCTGCAGAAGGGCTGTTAGTGCTTGGTAATATAAAAATAATAATAATGACAATCAAAACAAGATAATGGGTTTCAGAAAAAGAACGAATGAATGAATTTTAACTGTCATTTTAACTGAAAATGTGGTCAAATTGAAGTACCTGTATGAACCCGGACTATTTTACTGTAAGAACCTGGGCTGTAGTATTACCGTTTGCATTAAAAACTGTCACGTCGCCACAGTTACACATCAATGTACTAACATGCCTTGCCTTGAGTCGCGATGACATGCCTGCACGTTTTGGTATTCTGCATTGTGGGCTGCTGCCAGTCTTGGCCAGGAGGCTATTTTAAACAATGTTTTTAATCTCAATGTGATTTTCCTGGTAAAATAAAGGTTAAATAATGCCTTTGACATTGTGACATGGCTCTAGTGCCTTTGTGACATAATTACCTCTAGTGTCCCGATGATGTATGACGTAGCTCTAGTACCTCTGTCACATCATGGCACCGCTTTTTTTTTCAAATGTTCCGTGAAGATCAGTTTGACATGAGAGTGTAGCAGCAAACAGTAACAGCTGTGGAAAGCATTTTCTTTGCATTATATTCTTTATAATCTATGAAGCCAAAGGCATGAACCTATTTTTGTTATTTATTTATTTATATAAATAATTTCTCTTAAGGAGTGCTGTCAGTTGACTTCAGTTTGGAAGCAGAGTCGAGATCTGTGATGATGAAATGAATAGCCACATAAACTAATGCAGGACATTTTGTATCCCGATAACATATGCCATCAGGGGAGGAACTGTTTGATATGTGCTTCTTGCTTAAGAGCCAGAGGTGTAAACATGGGGTCATACATATATTAACACCAAATAAATAGACCTTAATGCAGGGAATTATGCTTTAATGCTCCATACTCAGAAATAGACAGCATAGAATCCAACCTCCTGGGTAATGGTTTTAACAGGAGGCTCTGTCACACCTGACAGACAAAGAAAATTAATTGCCATATACTTTAATTAAAAAAATACATAAGAAAATCCCCCTATCTAGTTTCAAACCCTAAATCCCTCTCAATCTAAAGTGGTAGGTTCAGCACATATCGAGGCTTTTTTTATCCAGCTAATCAAATGGCTATTGTTTGCTAAAAGATACATTGGATTTGGATTTGGATTATGTTTGGATTGGAGGGGAAAAAGGGGGCGAGAAGCTGAGTTATATCTGTGAAGGTAACTCTCCTGATCCTTTCAGCCCATGCTTGGTGCTACTGCAACCACATATTTATATTCCTGCCCAGTAATAACTGCTTTTTTAAAACAATATATACATATATAGATAGATAGATGGATAGACAGAAGTTATAATTCAAGAGATATTAGAAAACTTGACAAATGGTTGCTGCACCCTCGCCCTACTATAGCCAAATAGACATCTGCACTATAGAATAGACTACAATCTTTTAACATAAATTGAAGAGACATGTGTTTTTTTTACTATTCACATGTATGATGACATTAATTTCTATTAAAGCTTTATTTTTCTGTAACGTTGTTATCTTTCTACCATGAATGTAATATAATATTCATGGCTATGTATCTTTTGGGTATAATTCACATTTGTTTAAGTTTTTATGAAGTCCTTTATATATCCGGAGTGGGCTTGCCTCATCCATGAAGGTCGTCATGGTGCTCTGCCATCTTTGTACAGTAGTCTAGAATGGACGAACTGAACTGTGGCTCTGGTTAGGACTTTTCATGTTTTTTGGTTAAATTGGCTGACGATGGAGACATTTTTTGACTCAGAAAACTAACGAGGTAGAAGTTGATGAATACATTGCTTCCGACTAACTTGCTGGCTTAACTTAGATATCCAACCATATAACCTACATCTATTTTTGGGTATCCACTTTGGCCGCATTTCGAGATATAGAGAAAAATGGTTTAAAAAAAGAATAATGACAAGCAATTTAAAACACTTTATGTGCATATCTAGGGCATTGCATTGCAAACCTGACCATTTTCAAGCTGGATCAACTAAATGCAAAAGAACGAGGGATGATGGAGACTGGAGGCAGACGTCTGCTGGTTAAAAATTCATGCATTTCCTCCAATACTGCATGAACGGCTGGACTGCTGCTGGATTTATCTGAGATGGGGTGTGTTCAATGCTGACACGATATGTTAAAGTAAAAAGATAAGTGGACATGATACCAGGCCGCCCTTGCCGAGGCGAGTAGAGATCATCCGAGGCCCGCAGTCAGAATACAAATGCAGATTACAGAAAATCCACCGACCCTCTCTGTCCAAAACACACTCCCGCCACAAAAAGCTTTACCTCTCTTAACAACAACTTTTTTATATACAGAAGGTGCTAACAACGAGAAGCGTAAAATCCATCAGCTGCTGTACTCTCTGAGTGACCTCACTCCCCGCCCCCCCAACACGGCCTCCTCCGACACTCCTGCTGTTATAACTGCAGCCGGAGTCAATATGATGCACCGTACATAGTTACTGGTAACTGCTCTCATCAGCGCCAACGGCTGCCTATGCACACACACACAGACACATACGTCGGCAGTGAATATGAGTTCTTGGCAGGAGGTTGCTGTTGGTGTGTGATTCATGTGAAGACACATGAGAGCGGCCCGCTGCTTTTCACATTCCACCAACGGACTGCTCGGCTCGCCGTCAGGCTCATCCACAGTCATCAGTCATGGAAGGAATCATTCCTTTTGAACGCACTAAAAGCCGCCGAAACACTGCTCCGTGCTGCTCTATGCTGCCTTTGAAACTTGTGTTGTGTTATCAGTCTAAAATAAGATGCAATTATTATGGATAATGATTGTATGATTTGTGTTTTGTTCAGCCTTATGAATGACCAGCACCAGGATTTCATTTTTGAATGGTGCAAGGCAATTGTGGCATCAATTAATCCTGTTTGCCTTCCTTTGAATGCAAGCAGTATTGGATTTGTAGTCCATGTCGCAGTTGAATGCTTCTGGTTAATAATGACACTTCTAATGGATTTTGAGATACTTACCTTTCATGGCTTTTATTTGTTATATCTTGGTATACTTAATGTAGAACTCTTTTAATTGAATTATACTAATAGAATTATATAAATATATAAATATATTAGTTTTAATGATCTGGAAGGAAGTAGCTGTTACCTCTGCCAAAAAGTTAAATAAATCCATTGGTTGGATGGTTGGATTGATGGTTAACATTTTTTTAACTTTAATATATATTGGTCTTACAATACAAAATAAATAAACGACAGACTAAAATACAGAATTCAATAAAAACCATAAATAAATGCATGGTTGACATAGTAGGGTTCGGCGTCATCATCCATGTCAACTCGTATTGAATGCCCATATATGGATTCTCCATGGGGAGGTAAACCTTGAACATCCAGATACAAAAAGAACTGTTCACATACAACATTCACAGAGAATTTAGAGTCACCAATACTGCATGTTTTTGGACTGAAGGAGAAAGTAGGAGTACCCTAAGAGATCCTAAGCAAGCAGGCAATGTCAACACAGTAAGGCCCCAGGTGGATTTGAACCTGGAACTTTCCTCATCCACCAAAATCTCTGGTGGATCTAGCTATAACTACCAGACATGCCTTATACCTTTCCTGTGTAATGTCTAAACATTACACAAGAAAGTAGCTTCATCAATGCAGCCTTTTCAAGAAAGAGAATCATTGATCATAGTCTTGATAATGTGGTTAGTGTCGGGGATTACTCCCCCAGACAGGTTATTAGTAGATGATAGTGTCGAATTAATGTATGTTATATAAAATTGTTTGGAAGCCTTTAGTTAATTATGCATCTGGATGTCACGAAAGTCATTTGAGAAACCAAAACCACAAATAATAGTTTTGACCCCAAGCCCACTGGTTCAAAATGAGGGAAAATATCTGAACCATCCTAGTAAAATATAAATTATTCTGTAGACCAAAGGGAAGGTCTGAACTGTAATTTTTCAATGTCTGATGAATGACGCAGGCATGGGGAGTCACTGCAGGGGTGCTGTACCTTCACACCAATGGCAAACAGTGTTTTAACAGAATAACCACAGAAGAATCACATTTTCTCACATTGATTTGAAAGATAGTATCTTTCTGCAAGAAAACAACAGAATGGTAACATCACCATTTTATGCAGATCAAATTTAAACACATTGAAACTCCAAAATTCACTGAAGTATAAGGCACAAGGACATGCCTTTATTGATTTTATTAAGCCTTTATTGACTTTATTAAGCCCAGTATTAGGTTTAAGATAGGATTCCAGTGTTCTGGAGCCAAGAGAGCAGTGGCAAGTAGTACAACAGCCTCACCAGCTCATCCTTTTTACAGATGTCAGTTTGGCTCTGTTTGACTTTGGTGCTGGCTTCAAGACTGAACAACAAGCACTTTTAGAGTCTATATCCAAGCAAGAAGCTCTGCAACTTCATCCAATTGTCTCTCTTGATTGAACGGTTTTAATCAGTTTGATGTACAGAAGCTTTAGAGGTATCCTGTTTCAGGCATAGATGCACTGCTGCCATTTTATTGAACTCCTCACCCCACTAACCTCAACACGATCCCTCCTTTCTACCCACTCATACTGCCTCCTCCTTCCCCGGACTAAGCTCAGCAGCATGGGTGATCGAGCCTTCTCTTCTGCTGCCCCTTGTCTGTGGAATGCCCTCCCTGACCATCTCAGGGCTCCACAGACGACTGACACAATTAAAAAAGGACTTAAAACTTTCCTTTTTAGCAGAACCTATAACTTTTAATTAAAAATGCTGCTTTTTGGTCATATTTTTTATATTATTATCATTATATTTTTTATTGAAGCTCTTATCTGCTTTTACCTTGTAGCACTTTGAGATTTGATCCAAATGTAAAGTGCATTATAAATTAAATGTATTAATATTATTATTATTATTATTATTATTATTATTATTATTATTATTATTATTTTAGAATCAACACTGTCGTTTATAGACAATGTCTATAAATTGTAAGATCTTAGGAGTGGAAACACCTTCCCCTTATATTAGTTTTCTGTGCACATCTTAATATAAAATACCAATGATGAGTATCCAAAGGTAAAATGGTAGCCCAAACAAAATTCCCGTGAAAGTTGACTCATATAGGATAAACCCATTTATTTGGCCAGCAAGTTACCAAGATGTGTTACCAACATGCTAACGTTTCGGCCTTGTGGCCTTCTCCAGAGCATGACGGTAAATGTTTGTCGACGATTTGCACAGTCAGATGATGTTACCTCCTGAAGATACAAATAGAGGTTTCTTATTAGTATGACAATAACCTTAAAAAAACAACAACAGGCAAAGCAAAATAAGATTCTACAATGAATAAAATGTTATAATAATCTGAAATCTAGAATATTTTGGTTTCACAACAAACAACGATACCTACAAGTGATATTCCTTTATGTTTCACAAAACCAGCACCTTTGGAAAACTTTCTGTTTAATCCAATGATATTAGGTCAGCTACTACTGGGATGATTTAAAAGTTTCAAGTACAGAAAACAATTACTGTCAGTTACAGTTTAAAAATTTATTTTTATAATTTTTTACAAGTTAATGAAAAGCATACTTATATATTATTATTATTATTGTCCTATATTTTCTGTGTGTTTAATGTCCAAATAGGAATTGCACTGCAATACCCAACCCTCCTACATAATTGCATGTTTTGGATAATTGTGATTTAATCCACATTTTGTCTGTTGGACCGATATAAGGGATTTTTATTTAAATAAAGTGCTGTGTGGGTTGATTTTAAGGAAGAAGGTCTGGCTCCAGAGGTACTGGCCTGTAACAACTTTGCAATTTGCTTTTAATGGACTGGCGCCCTCTCTTTAAAATGTTGTCCTGCTGTTTTGACACTTTGCAAAGTCCTTGATTAGAGCATTAAAGTCTCAGGCTCAGTGTTACATTCCGTGGCACACTAAGTCAAGCATGACTCCATTTTCATTGACCTTGTTTTAATCATTAGCTGGCTTGCTAATATCAGCTAGCCACTTTCAAACTTCTCAACCAGGCTGACAAAGAGCAGCTGGATGGTTTGAAAACTTTCCAAATCAAATGAAGCCTCTTAGAAACAGACAGAGATTAAAACAATGAGTGAGTGAGAACTGGGAGACATGGTTAGGGTACACACCTCACTGAAGCCCCAGAGTCCCTTTTAATTAGATTAAATCTTCATCCATATTTCATGAAACTCTGTCAAGTAGTTGGTGCTTAATTGATGAAAATGCTGACACGGCACTCTCTATCACACAACGTTACGTTATAAAGAAAAATTGATCAGCCCTTTCAGCTGGATCCATTCCAAAAAATAAATCTTAACTCTGGTAAATGGAAGAAGAACAAAATATCTCTGTGACCCTAACAAACAATGTCCTCCTTTCCATATAAGAGTACACTACTTACAGTAGTGTAGAATGAACAAACAGAACTCTGTTTCTGTAGGACTTTACCTGTTTTTAGGCTGAAGTGGCAGACAGACAGTGAAGAAACAACTCTTCATTGTCTCTAAAAATCAACAAAATTGACGAAGAAGGAGAATAAGATGAAATCGTTGCTGGATGACAATTTTGTGTTGAGAGAAGTTTTTAAAGTCCGAGAACCAAATCTTTACAAATGGAGCCTCGAACCATACTAATTATTGAACAGAAGGAAAATTAAAGGAGTGTGAAAACTCGCAAACTGGGAAAAACAGGATTAACCAAGGCGTGACTTAGAGCCCGATCAAAATGATACCAAGCACCAGGTTTTGTGAAACCTAAAGCAATATGTAATTCCTCTTAAGTTGTCCAGGTTAAAACTGGTATACTGGTTTTATTGCAAAACCCTAGCAATTAGACAACAACTATCCTCGACCACACATATACAGAAAAAGAACTGGAAAAAAATGCAATTTGAATGCCATAACCTCTCCAAATCAACACCACAGAACACCAACCAGGTCTGGGCTCCATTTTCAATAGTTTGCCTCATCAAGCGCAGAAACTGATGTCACCGCGACAACCAAAGGCCAAAATTTATCAAAAGTTTACAGATTCACATGAAAACCGTGGTCAAGTACCTGGTCCCAGATTCTTGGAGAGGGAGGGAGGAGCCGAAATGCAATATAGGTTGCAATCTACAACTTCACAACTAGATGCCACTAGATAGTGCAGTCTGCACCTTTAAGTAAGATTTGTAATTTGTGTTTTTAATAGTTTTGGACATCAGCGGAGCTTTTGGGCTTGTTAGTAGATAGATTTATGGTTTGTTTGGGTTTGTGCTTGTGGAATATCTAGCTATTGAAGCCATTATTGATTAGTGATGGGTGAATGGTAGGAAACATTTAAGAAAGTTGAAGGTAAAGTTTCTGGTTGGAGGCTATTAATTCTCTTCTGATGACAGAGGAGTGATTGCTGGAATTGATTGACTGTTGTGGTTTCAGGGAGAATGACAAACGGGGCTCTGTCAGCCACCCCTGCAAAGCTGCACTCCTCCATATTGATAAATCTGATTCCAATGCCTGTCTGCTTTTCTTCTTCTTTGGAAATCAAAGCCCCGGAATGACTCATCCGACCGTCATGCAATATGAACATAATGTGTTTAGAAAATTTGAAGGTCACAGAGAAGATTTTGGCTCCTCTGAAGGGTCTTACTTGTGTTTGGATTTTCACATTTTTTTAATATGGTTTACCATTTATGGTATTATGATGCTCCTCCAGCACTGCAGTTCCTTTCGACTTTGAGTCTGCAACATGGCCTGTTTTTCATTTTTGCACTTGGAAGGGGTAGCATGGTGAAGCATGTGAAGTGCAGTGATTCTTTTCCCTTTTGAATTATTTTGGCTGCCAAGTACCCCTTCATCAACACAAAAAATTAAGTACGTACATGTTCAGAATTATAAAAAATAAAGCAAAACAAAACAATCATAGAAAACACATCTGAAAAAATGTAGATGTCCCTTATTCTCTTCATTACATAACAACATTTTTTTTTTCTGAGAATAAAGCTTAAATGTCCGACTTCATCCAATTTAAAACTGTGTATAACCATGAGGCTCTAAGCCTTTTCCCGAACATTCTGAATTCGAAAAACGTGTATAAAATGTGGTTTATTGGACTTTTAGTTACATAACTTAAAATTGAATATGCATTCCATTCAATTAATGGATAAATATTAAATTGAAATGTTAAATTTTTATATAGTTTTTTTTGTCTATTATTTGATATTAATAGAATTTATAATTTTATTTTAATACTAAACTTTATGTATGTATTAAAGCGTACCATTTATTTTTTATTGTAAATAATTAGAAGCATTTATAGAATTTAGTCATAAATTCATATATATACATATATATATATATATATATATATATACACACACATATATATACACACATATATACATACATATATATACACATATATGTACGTAATTTCTTTGTATCTTTTTTGACATTTTATAGAAATATGGCCATTGTTTAAAAATGAATTGGCATTCAAATGGTTGAAATCCTGAAAATAAATTAATAATTGAGTTTTGTCATAAATTAAATGTATTATTATTATTATTATTATTATTATTATTATCAGGACTTTACGTGTGTAATGTTTTATGGAAGTTTTAAGAAGTGGACATTTATGTCATCAAAGAGGATGAGAATAAAAATTGACGAAGTGAAGCACAAAGTTAAGATTGTCGGATCCGGAGGGAGGTAGCGGACTGAGATGATGGAGAGAGGCGATGAAGGCAAAGGCAGATGGTAAAAACATATGGGAGGTATGATGCAATAAGAATACAGGGCTGTTCTGGGGAAATAACTGGAAGAGACTCATACATGCATGCAAAACCATTCCTCACTTCCTGTCCCACGTGTCTCTGCTGCAGATCAGCATACTGGCCCGACAGTCTGACGTGAACATAGCAGACTTCGTTCCATTAATACAATTTCTCTGTACTCTGTATTTACTCTGAGGGGAGGATGAGAGCTAATGGCTTAGTGAATCATTTGAAAATATTATTGGATTCCCACTTTCTATCATAAGGCTACAATATGAAAGCCATACAAACAAACACATATGAATGATTGGATTCTATTGTTTTTGTTCCAATGAAAATCTGGAGGAACACACAACATGTAACAGCATTTAACTGGCAGAGATTGTCTCGGCTCTGAGCGGCTTCTTTTGATCAGCCTCCTGGACGCCACGATTTGCAATCAACATATATCTTGCTTCTGACCCAAAATGAGGCCATACACACAATGAGCATTCCATTCTGCTTGCCCAGCTGCCAAGATGAAATAAATCACCTAAATTTTTTTTATTGATTGAACAAATTCAGTTATAAAAGCTTCGCATTTTTTTCTATTTGAGATTTACAGGGCAGAATTAGCCATTTCATGATCTAGCATCAGATACATCATATTATAATGCATCTGATGCAAGATTGTAGAATATGCTTTGGTTTTGTGTTCTTATAATGATTATAAGGACACAAAACCAAAGCATATTCTATAATCTTTCAAATTATTCTGGTTTTTGCCCATTTTCATAACCTCTGGGTTATGGGTCCACGATGAGCCAAATGCCCCTTAGGTGAAAACACAACTAAGTAAAAATGTAGTAATTTTGAAAAAACAAGATTAGAATGTTGAAAAAGCCCTTGAAACAATGAATACAGTATTGTGGACAAAAATGTTGAACCCCGCCCCTGGTTTCTTCTTCTGTTTTTGTATCAAGCTTGTCCTCAGTCTTCAACTTAAGGAAAAACCTGTGATAAATTCTCAACCATAATGCATTGACATAATTTGACCAGATTTCTTGTTGATCAGATCAATTCTCTAAGACAAGTTTGTTACCTCTAAATTGCAAAAAGATTAATGCAAAACTCAAAAAGGCCAACTTCCTTCTGAGTTAAAGTCATGGCTCTAAGAAGTTTTTTGAAAATCTTCTTAACACAAACCTATTATTTTTATAATCTAATATATAAATGTAATATTATATTTTTATTTTTATTTTGTTTTTGTTTTTGTTTTTAAATATAGCAGTGGATGTAGTAAAGCCATAGTGCAAAATCCCTTCCTCAGACCCATATCCAATCTTTCAAATCACAATCCCTGAAATATTCAGCAACATATTTTTCTGTCTTTCAAGCTCTTTCTCCAAAAATTTGCTGTGTCATCACAGCCATACTTTTGTACAAAATCTCACATTCTAGTAGGGCTAGTTGTCATTTGTCAAAGTATAAATTTACAAAATATAATATATAATATATAATCTAATATTAAATATATCATTTCATATTGTTACTAGGTGGTACCATGAAAAATCTGAATTTTTCTGTTAAGAAGTCTTCAGGTTGAGACTTTTATCCAACATGCAAAATTTTGGGCGGATTGGATAATTCTCCTTGGCGTTAAGGCTATTTTATATTTTATGAAGAAACAAGAATAATCGCCACCCAATAGCACCTAGACTGTTTGTCAGAAACTCAAGATTTGGATTTTGATCCGGTCAAAACCGTAAGAAGAGTTTTTTTAGAAGTTTAATGCCTGAAAAGACCACATTTAGGTCAAAATGGCTAACTACTTTATTATGTCATCACTCTAAGGAACCTTTTGCTACGAACAAAATTGGAATGATATATGCGTCAAATTTCATGCTTCTAGGTGAAACAGGGTCCAGAGACTGTAATTCTAGGCCCAAAAAATACAAATTTCATATGGCTGGAAAAAAAAAGAACTCCTTGCTCAATAATCAATCATTTTCTTTATCTATTTTCACCTGTTTTGCACACATATTCAACCAAAAGTGCATATTAGTGCACATCAATTACAGCTGCTCTTACAGGTCTATATTTGCTGCAGCCAATACATTTACCAACAGCTTTCCCATAATCCCTCATATTCCTCTGGTTGCATAAACAGAAGCACATAATGACCAATGATGAATAAAGGCTTATTTACATCAAACTGGGACAGGAAATTAAATGTGGATTAGGGAGATGCTTCGTCCTTGCAGTTGGGTAAGTGAGGAGGATGTGTTATAATAAATGTTGGAGCTGTTAAAGTTGTCTGTGACTTTAAAGACATGGAAATTAGTTTATATGCACTATTTTTCTCGAGCATTCACAGGTCTTGCTTTACATAACCATGCTGGACAATGTCGTAAACAGGTACGACCTGTGGTGCCTGAGGTTATACCTGTATTCATTCAGAATATTTTCCATTTTGTCGAAGGCTGAAGGTTTTTTCAGCCCCCACTTTGGCTGAATCAATGAACAGTAATTGTATTCATTAATAGGAACTATATTTTAAATGCTTCAATCTTTCTTGTGGAGAATGTGATTGGGCTTCCATTGTTGGTAGGTTGGTAAGGGCTAGGCCAAGGGGTTATGGGTAGGCCGAGGATGAGGGTAAGTGTAAGAAAGCCCTTGTGACATGCAGTCACAAGGGCTGCAGCCATACCCTTCTCATTTAGACAGAAAGCCCGATGGGATCTGCTTTACAGTGAATTGTTTCTCCAGGATCAGTCGAATCAAAACAGCATGTTTTGCGGATGTAAGATATCAGGCTGGCTATGTGATGGTGATGGAGCAATGTCAGAGACATTTCCAGGCAATTGTTGATAAATATAACCAGGACTGATGTTAACTTAAAGCATTAAATCAGTAAAAGTGTAAAAAAAGACAGGAAGGGGTCATTTTGCTGGGTATGCTGCAGCCATTTGCATGGGAAGGTTTTATCAGCCAAGAGGTAGACATCCTGAGCCATGAGTTATGGAATTATGCCCAGATAAGATTTGACAAAATAAAAATGAACTTCTATATGTTTCAAATATTGTGCCAAAGCCATAGATTATAAGACAACACGGTGCTCAATGACATTAAACAGGGTGTGCATCAAACAATTCAATACACATCCATTTAGATTGATGACCTGATATGAAATTCCAATTATCGCCTGATTGTATATGAGTCAATTCAGCTGTTTCCTAATATTTAGATCTAATATTGATTCACGTATCTCCTCAATCACTTGCTGATAATGAGTAATATCACCCAAAAATGTGTCAACTATTACACGATATTGTGGCTAAGGGGGCGGGGCATAATAGTGAATTCAAGCTTTAAGAATGTAATGTATCTTTAAGTATGTTACTTGTGTAAAAGGTTAGACTTTTGTGAATTAAAGATCATGGGTATTGACAATAAATACATGCTTTTGCATATCCTTTTGATCATTTTTTTTTTAAAAGGGGCCAATAATTCTGAAGGGCACTGTAAATCCAATACACCTAAGAAGGTCATGTCATGCAAATGCAGAAGTGGAGGTACTGTTTTTACCTTTAAGGCATTATTCCATAATATATCAACATCTGCATCACAATGACCTACATTCACAAAATAGAGAAACAGATCTATAGGTTCCACATGTTGTTGTTTGAGATCTTGTTGCTTTTCTTTTGTTTTTGCTGATGAATAATACATAACCGACTGTACAGTATATGGGTAGAACTTATCATATCTGAGAATCTTGTGCAAATTAAAAGAATAACTCGATGAAGTACGTCTACTTATCGCCATGGTTTGAAACTCTGAGTGTAGTTTGAGGGTATGATGACCATACAGTGTATCAGAAAGGCAATATTTCCCTGAGTACTTGGCATCATAATGGTAGCCAGCAATTGCCGGAGGAAGAGGGAGAGATGATTTGTTTCAGCTTACAGGACTCATGGCCCATAATGCTTCCCCGGGAGCTTAGATGTAATGAAGTGGACTTTTATTGGTTATAATGATTAATTTCTCCAATTTTTTCCAGTCCCCTTGTTAACCTACATCCACTGCCATACAGATAATTACATGCCCACTACAAGATTCCAAAAATGTGCTGTATTGTATCCTGTTCAATCGTGATAATTACTTTTCACCATTTTCCACTCATCCACACTCTGATAGCCTGAAGTGATGTACCTGCTGGTGAGTCAGGGCAACTGGAGGAGCAGAGGAAGATCTCTGTTAAAGCAGGATGGCAAGACTTTAAATGATTTCCGATCAAAAAAAAATGTGCAATCTTGCAGATAATTATCCCTCTGTAAATAAGTAGGAACTAGAGAGACGATATACACGGATAAAAACACATTTATTTTGGATCATTATTAAGGTTGTGATAGAATTTTCATATTGTAATATATTACAAAATAACCTTTGTTTCATTGCATAGATAGATCATGCAGAGGACCAGAGAAATACTTGCAAACTGTTTTAATCAACTTTTCTATCTTAAGTTAATCTCTTTCTAGCAAAGAAATCTGGCGTCCGTTGCAAATGTGAGACAAAGAGGAGTACAGACAGACTGACAATTTTCCGCAATTCCGCATCACATATCACAAATGTACAGTCAAGCTTGGGTCTTAATAGCGACAGGAGCAGCAAATGCAATTTGTAATTTCTTTTTTTTTATTGCTGATGTTGCAACCGCCTCAGGAATTGAGGTTAGCTGGATTTCTGTGATGAACTTCGGCCAAAGAAAAACCTGGATTTTATATTAAAATGCCAATTCTAATATGGGTGATGTGATGGCTGAAGCCACAAGGTTAGTGGCTTTAAGGTTTCTTTTTTTTTTTTACGTTGATCCTTATTAAGTTTTCAGCCACAGACAGAACATTCTAGGCATCAATATTGACAACAGTTGGTAGCGAAGATATGCATTTTATATCTTTCTCAAGTCATATTCAATAACTCAGTTGTTTGTCTGCATCATGTTCAATGTAAATGGTCCATTTTTCCCAGTTGTGATTAAAGATATTGTATTTGAGTTTAAGATGGGATGTCAACTTTTCCATTGAGTAAATATCCTGGACAATCTCCAACCATAGTTCTGTCCCTGGATGGTTTAAGGTTTTTAATTTGATGATCAAGTCCAGCTTTGAAGAAAAAATGTAAATGTCTTCAAGAAACTCCTCAATGAGAATAAATATGTATGACCTTTTATTCTTGCAAAAGGTCAGGGTTAAACTTGCCACAATCCAACGCCCCCAATAAAGAAAATGTTTGCAGGTGCATGCGCTCATGAGCATGATTTTTGGTTGGTCTTGCACCTACAGTATTGGCCGTCATATTGTCAGTGTGTTGGCGAGAGGAGTCCAGCAGCAGTCCCTGCATAAATGAAGCATGTTCCTTACAGAAGCCTATCTGGTACCAACACTTATGCATGCAGTAACGCAGCAGGCTGCAGGACGTGTTACACTTCATTAAGGCAACCAAGGGACAGTGAAGTGACAGAGAAGCATGTATTGACTGCAGGAAGTGTGACTTCCTCAGGCTGCACCCTCATCAGTCAGCCCTGTCTGTCTTCTGGTTTTAAGCTCACTAACCGCCATGATGCTAATGGACTGTTTAGACGTCAACGCGGCTGACAGGAAGAGTGAGTCTGCTATTGTTTGGGCCGGAATTTTACCATAAATACTTTGTGTACCACATCCACAATGAAGAATAACAATGATGACATGGATCCAAAGTATCCTCAGTCTTTTAAAACTACATCACGAAGGCTCCATTCCATTCACTGAATAACTCCACCCCCACCTGAGCTTCTCCACTCGTGACTATGTGCTACCTTTATATATTGTTAGTTCTATAGCATCATCCTGAAAGGAGTAACCTATAACATGAACTGACCTGATGTTTTCTGTAGACACCAGCATTCATCATTATATAATCCCCCAGCCTCAGAGGACATAAGGACTGAGAGCATAAACTTCATTTTCTGATGGAAATGTCCTTTTGTCTGTGGATCCACCCGGTCTAAATATTTGGCTCCACTTAGCCCACATGTTTTTAATTGGGGTTTGGTAGCCTAAGTTAGGGATACGGTTTACACACGTGTGACCTCTGACTCTAAAGAGTTAAAAAAAATTAGGGTAAACTACATTCTAACTGTTTTAATATGAATATGGATCTTGACCGCCGAACATATATTTTTTCACCAAGCAGAGGATCTTAGTCTTTAAATGTTTGGAGAACCAAACCGCCAAAAAAACATTTACATGACTGTTTTTAATCATCTGGTCCTTGTTTTCGAGAGTAAGACTCTTGTGGGTAGACTAGAATTATACACACTAAATGATTAATAACCTGAAGCAAGATAATGTTAGCAGTAACTCAATTTGCAGAAAAAAATGTTGACATACAGGACGGAAGGGAAGTTAATTATGGGGGTCCTTGTTACTGATGTGAAATATCCAAAGTAATCAAATTACAAATTCTTGATTTCTTTTTTAATTTTAAACTTTTTAAACATTAATCAATATATTGTATTTTCATTATTTAGCCAAAATGCTATTCTTTTTAAGGTCATGTGACATGAAAACCTCTGGTTTGAATCACATTACTACTTCTGTTAAGTATTGGGTATCGTTTCCTTATGGGCAAATCATAAAAGGATTGAAAAGGGGAAACTATTTTATTCCATTAGAGTGACGTAATAGTGCACTTTAAAGAGTAGAGGAGAGTCCTGTGTCTTTTATCTGACAATTTAATGATTTTTTTGTCACTTTTATGATTCAATTCAAACTTTTCTGCATGTATTAGCTTTTCAATTTTAACTTTGTTCAACACAAGTCTTGGGGTGAGCATGTATCCATTGTATGGTATCCGTATGGTATCCGTATGGTATCCGTAAAAAGCATGTATCCATTGTATGGTTATAATAAGAGCTATATTTCTATCATATGCATTGACCTGCAGTGCCTCTATGTTGTATCCAAAATAAAAAATCTGTCAGAAGGCATCCTCTCTGAAACATATAGTATTAGTAATAGTTGTCTTTGTTAGCGGTCCACTGGTATTCAGTATTAGGGCATGTGGATTTTCATTACTTGAAGATTTATAGAGACTTTCTTACAAACTGATGTAGAATACATCATTAAATAGATATGACAAAAGATATTAAAGTAACTACAGATAAAGACTTTGTATGCAAAATGCCATCTGTGAAAAATTTCTGGAACTATTCTGCCAGCAGTTTCAGCCTGCCGTGTTTTTGTTTGGTCAGGCTTCATCAGTGGCTATTTAGGCAACTCCTCGTGGTGAATTGGCGTCACAGGCAGCCTGTGAGAGGCAGCTGTCTAATGAACTGTTCAAAGTCAGACAAAATACTAATAAGGGATGGGGAAAACACAATGAACCCAGATGCTTCCTTCAGTACAAAGTGGCATTTCAATGGTTTGAAAATGTCATACACTATGGTGCTCCACCAAAAGTCTGCTCTGTGGTTAGCAGCCCTGACAGACCAAAATAGTGAAAAGGCATAATCTGCTGTGTGTATTTGATCTAACAGAACAAAATTCCAAAAATTAAGTTCATATTTAGCTTTTCATTATAAATTATTATTATTATTATTAGTAGTATTATTAATAATTTATAATTAATTATTCAATATATATTTTTAACAGAAAAGTGAGGGCGCATAGTAATGCAAGACTTTAAAGTGTAACTTTGCATCACATTCTTAACTGTCGGTAGAACAGTATCCGTATCAAAGTGAGGTTTTATAGGCCATTCAAACATCAGTGGCTACCAAAAGTAATCAGCACACGCAACAAAGTAGCAACAAATACAATCAAAAAATAGCAGCTATCCTAGAAACAGATGAATAAACATCTAAGAATCCAGGTAAGACTAAAACATTTGTAAATATACCGTGGGAGAAGATAATTACATTCACAGGGATAATCTGTTTCTCATCCAGGATAATTCAGCTGCATGAGAGTCAAGTGGACATCGATGGGAGATAAGCAAAATCGCCATAACATAACATCACTCAACAAAAAATAAGGAAATTAACTGACGTTATATTTATTCAACAACGTGTATTTTGAATGAAATTATTTCATGTCAGCTACTTAACTTTTACAGGATTCAATCAAGCCGTTTAAAACTAATAATCCACTGACCAAAAGACAGGAGGCAGAGATTGATTTGGAGGAGATGAAGATGTTTAGATTTTTGGTACCATTTTAAATCAGAATGCCTCTATAAATGATTTATAAATGTTTTATAATTAGATTATACATTAGGGCGTACAGGGTTAATAAGTCATTAATTAACATTTATAAACAGTTTATAACATAGTTCCCAAAATATTAATATGGGTCACTGTTTGGCATTATCAAGCTCACTATTTTGCCAGTATTAGGTCCCTGATTCCCTTCATATCTAATGAGTTATAGCAGCGAATTAATAAATTGTTATTTGTGTGTTTGCAACTTAATTAGTAAACTACACAAAAGCCATTTCAAAATCCTTAATTAGAGAATTCTAATTGTTATTATAATAATAATAATAATAATAATACATTTAATTTATAATGCACTTTACATTTGGATCAAATCTCAAAGTGCTACAAAGCAAAAGCAGATAAAAGCATCAATAAAAAATAAAATAATAACTATATAAAAGCCTTAGCAAAAACCAGCAATGTTAATTAAGGTTATAGGTTATGCTAAAAAGGAAAGTTTTAAGTCCTTTTTTAAATGTGTCAGTCGTCTGTGGAGCCCTGAGATGGTCAGGGAGGGCATTCCACAGACGAGGGGCAGCAGAACA